>VSMD01070235.1:0-107361 GCA_008750895.1 Mirza zaza
AACGAAACCATTGAAAAAAAAAATCACAGAAATAAACATCTCCAGACACATTGGGAAATCATATATACAATAGGCTGTGTATTTTGTCTCATGTTCTCACTAGGAGTCCAGATCTAAGTCTGGGAGGGCCTAGGTCCTGCTCTCCTTCAGTGCCTTGTCTAACTGGAGAAACCAAAGAAACCGTCTTCAGAAACCAGAGAAGGTTTCTTTGATGCCAGCTGGGGAGGCTGAGCAAAGGGACCTGAGCCGAGATGTCTGTTCTGCTTCTTCCCCTTGCCTGTGCGAGACTTTGGCAAGTCTAGAGTCTTGGTACCTGAACCTTCCTCTTCTAGACCTGCTCTAGGAGTTTGCTAGATACCACCATGAGCCAAGCACAGCCTCAGAGCTTAAGCATTAAGATCCCTTGCAACCCTGTGATGCTAACTTTTATTAACAAGTCAAAAGCTGTCTCCACTGTCTTTCCCCAATGTTGTTATACATAGCCTCTCTGCGCAAACCCAGTTTTGAGTTTCTTGTATGTGTTGATTCCTGTAGAGCATTTCTTAGATGTGTTGCCTTTTATTTTCTTTTGTAGTATGCTTTGGCATGCACACTGATGAGTTCTCACCTCTTCTTTTTTGAATGTTGCCTTGCAGGAGAGAATAATTGAGCGCTTAAAAGAACAACGAGAGAGAGATGATCGGGAAAGACTAGAAGAGATAGAATCCTTCCGAAAAGAGAACAAAGACCTGAAAGAGAAGGTCAATGCTTTACAAGCTGAACTGACTGAGAAAGAGGTGAGTCTGGAAAAACAAGTGAACCATGTTGATAGTCCTCATAAACCTATATTCATCACAGCTGCAAGAGACTAGAGACTTAGTTGGAGGGATTGTGTGAAGGCTTGGGAATGTGGGAGCCTTTCTTTTGTAAAGCTGCCTGAATTCCAAGGAAACTATTTCCTATAACTTCATTCATCACACATGCCCTATGCATGTCTTCTCTGTTCTGCTGGCCATCTACAGTATAGCTCCTTGAAACTTTTATGTCTCATTACATTTGCTTGGCTTAGAAGATTCTGTAGTTTTTCAAAGTCCCGTGATCCTTTGCTTGAGATAACAACAGCATCGATAATAATAATCATAATAGCTCTACTTTATTGAGGGTCTTTTATATGCGAATCCTTGTGTTGGATGCTTTACATTCGTCTGTGCTTCTCGAAGGGTCACCCAGTACCCTCAGGTTAGGAGATGTGCTACCATGCTGGACATAGGTATAGGTTACATGTGGCTGCTTTCCTGGAATATTATTTTTTACATTGTAGTAAATAACTTAAAGCAGTATTTTTATACTATAGCAAACATGAAGAATGTAAAAGTCACCTGAAGTTTTAATGTAAAACAATATACTTTAAACAAATTTTTTGCTTAGGGATTCTGGAGAGGATGCTTTGGGCTATACCCTCTGTACTCCAAGGGATACCTATAACCCTATCAGTTTTCTTGGGGATACTTTGGTGGAGAACTAGGAGAAGCAGTAGTACACATTATCTTATTCAATCTCTGCAACTCTGAGATATGTGTCATTGTCTGCAATGGGCCTTTTCACACTGATTTTTGTCTGCAGGAAATGTCCATTTCTTTTAGGACTATTATAGGCCCTCGCATCCTGCCAGATTGTACCACTGCACAGTGATCTCTCTCCAAGCTCTAAGTATTACCTTGGCCTTCAGGTATTGATAATTCCATACAAATTAAAGTCCTGTCTAAATAAGCATTCCAGATGAAGGAGGAAAAGAGTTGATGAGTAAGAGGAGTTTTGAGGATACCCAGAAGCAAAACCCAGATTCCCTAAAATTTAAGCCCACTAGTTTTTTTTAGAGAGGAGATTATTTCTCTGATATGGAAATAAAGAATTTAAGTCTTCTTCCTACTATTTCACTGCTCATTCTGCCTTGGAAGATCTGTGGGTTGGCACCTTCAAACCAATGCATATACTTCTAATTAAAAGACATCTTGGTGATGGTGGAGCATGAGCTTCAAATGACAAGAGCTTTGTAAACAGTACCAGTGCTGTGTGCATTTCAGATAGGCATTCTAAGAAGCATGTATTGTTCTGTATAATGTGCTTGGCACTGGGCTGGGTATGTCAGTCAGGATTCTGCTAGTAAAATAGAACTATGTTAAAAAACTTTAATCAGATTAAGAAATTTATTACAAGGAATGGGTTCACACAGTTGTGGAGGTTAGGCAAATCTGAAATTCATCATGTAGGCCATGAGGAGGAAACTCCCAGACAGAAGCTGATGCTACGACCCACAGGTGCAATTTTTTCTTCCTCAGAGAAACCTCAGTTCTGCTCATAAGGCCTTTCAGCTGATAGAATTGGGCCCACACAGAGTACTGAGGATAATCTCCTTCAAGTCAACGGATTGTAGATGTTAGTGATGTCTATAAAATACCTTCATACAACACCTAGATTAGTAACTGGGGACTATAGCCTAGCCCAGTGAAGTACAACTGGCCTTCACATCTAGCATTTAAAAATTTTTGAAGAAGAACAACATATAGTTGCTGGCAGCAGGGAGCTTATAATTTAGCTGAAGTGATGATACATCTTCACCATGACAAAATGACTGGATTACAAGGTCCTTATTACTTCTGTGGAAGTTGATACAGTAAAGAGCGTTGCAATTTGAATTGTAGACCCAGATTTGAGACCTGTGTCTGCCTTTAATAGGTAAGGGATCTTTGATAAGACACTCAGCTAATATAAACCTCTGTTTCTTGACCTGAAAAATGAGAATGGCTAACCTGTTACTCAGAAGGTTGTTAGGAACACCTTGCTTGGCAGGGGTGACCTTCATCATCAGGGTCATTCCAGTGCCCACAGAGCAGCCCAGCATAAAGTATTAGGCAACTGCATTTACTAGAGACCACATTATGTTTAGTATCTGCCTAGGTGCTGCAGTGGATAAAAAGGAAAAGCACAGAACCTTATTTGGGGGAAAAATTGAACATTTTAGTCAGATAGTTAGATGTTGCTAACCATTTCATATTTGTGAATGAACAATGCCCTTCTAGGTAGTAAAATTATGTTCAGTGATGCATGCAAGTATTTATTTAGTTTTTGTGATTTAGACTTCACAGGAAAGTTTTTGGATTTTGGACATGATTGGTGACTGAAACAATTTAGGTAACGCCATGTCTGAGTGGGGAGATTTCAGTATACCTGTTGTATCTGGATGTAAAGGACTGAAACATAAAATTTACTCTAAATTTTGAAATAATTTCATGTTTGATTCTCCAGAAGAAATTTGAAAAGACATTGGTCATTTTTTGTGTTAAAGAAATGGGGTTTGATAAAAATTTAATAGGATGCTTCCTTTATATTTGATTTACACTTTGAGGCGGGGAGAGAGGAGGAAGCATTAAAGTCAGTAATTTCTTTCATATTCATCTCAGGATCTACATGGCCTGATGGTAGTAAATGTGAACGGAAGGTTCAGGGTGTCTGTTTTGCTATGACATGTAAAGACCGCCTTGGGACTTACGTCGTTAGCATGGTTTCAAGACGTGAAACGTGCATTTACTGACCACACCATTTGGTCACATTTGATTCTTTGCAATTAGATCCCACTCCATTCTGCAAGCTGGCCAACTTTAATTTCCTGGCCAGAGCTGACTATTGTTACCTCAGTAAGACTGTATTTACCCTTTCTGTCTCCTGCACACTTTATTGCTCTGCGTAGAATCAATGTGTTCAAGCTGAAGACATTGCTAGTAGAACCTGCAGTGTTTTACTCACTAGCATTCTTTCTCTTTCAGTCTAGTTTAATTGACCTCAAAGAACATGCATCTTCATTAGCCTCTGCAGGGCTGAAAAGGGACTCCAAGTTAAAATCTCTAGAAATAGCCATCGAACAAAAGAAAGAGGAATGTAGCAAATTGGAAGCACAGTTAAAAAAGGTAAGTGAAGTCTAAGAAAAAACATGCCCATTTTAAAATGAATCTATAAAATGGGAAAGGAAGAGAAATTTTTTCAAAGGAAACAAATCCCTTATCTTTTGCTGTCTGCTGATAAAAGAATTAATTAAACACTCTTAACTGCTAAGAAGTCTGCGTCAAATCTGTCTGTGAACCAGAAAAATTATCTTAGGTTTCCTGTTTAAAGAAAACTTGAAAAATAGATGAAAATACTAGTAAAAGTGAAAAAATATTATAAAAGCCAGCTGTTACTCTCTGGGAAAACCTCAACTATCAAAAAAGATAAATAAAAATGTTTGCAACAAACCAAAGAATCCAGGGGCCCCATTATACATTGGTAAGCTTTTACTAGTTTCAAAAGTAGGTCAATTTTTGTATTAGAATTTTGCGAAAGTTTTCCTGATGTCATTAAATTTCTATAAGTTCACCAAAATAGTCAAGTCCCTGGCATATCCAAAAATGGCCTTAATGTCTAAGAAAGCTTGTTGTATACAGAAGGGTTTGGCAAAGAAAGCAGGATCTTTACATTGCGGCATTAACATGTTTTCTCTGACCTGGACATTTTTGTGGAGTGCATTTCCAGTCATGCATTGTTCCTTTGACTTTTTCTCTGTGTTGTTTGGTACGTCTGCACTCATTGTTCACATGAAACTCATAGCGTTATGAGTTTAAGCATTTTGTTTCTCTTTGACAATTTATAAACTTATTCAAAAAAGATGATAAGAATATAAACAATCAATAAAGCATATAATGAAATTCAACTATATATAATTCACAGCACACTGGAATGGGGATTTATTAGCTAAAGTTATGAAAATACATGACAAGATGGTCAAGGATGTGAGGGGATCACATGTCTGTGGAGGAATTATTCTGGATATCTTAAAATTTAATATACAGTTTCTATGATACAGTATTTAACTGAAATGTGACTGTGCTGTGCTCACTTTACAGTGACTTTTAGGAAATTGTCATGAGAAATTTCACACTAAGAAAGTCTGCTTACTAATACAGCAAAAGATAAATATACAGGTCAAATTCTTTAATAAAAAAACAGCAAGAAAATCTCTATTTAACAAGATCTATTTCCCAATCCACCCAGCATCTCACTTATATCAAGCAATTTAGTTAAGCAGCAGTCTTGAACAATAAATAAAAGAGTTTAGCATTGCCCATTTGAGGGTGTTTACATGGAGATTGACTTGGCTATTTAAGCATTGGGTGTGTGATACGCATTCATGACTTACATAAATGTGCTCTACAATGTTATACATGCCCATATATGTCAAGAAATAAACCTATGGAAGATAATTTTCATTTAATGAAACAATTTTATGATCATAAGGCAGGCTCCAAGATAACTCTGTAAAAGAGAGAAATTCATTGGCTCCTTATGGTGGTCATTTGTGCTGTCTTACCTCAGTTAACAGTGTGCTGGGCCTGGACTAGGGAGGAGTTCAGGTAGACCTGGGCAGGAGAGACGCCCTGCGTTCACTCTGATGAGCTGTTACGGAGATCAGGATACCCCGTTTATTATTTTTGCAGATACATGAGCAACACCCTCCTTTTTAGTATAAGTCATCTATGGAATTTGAAATCCTCTAGTAATTAAAAGGAAGAGGTTCACATGTCAGTGCTTATAGTTTCCACGTATATGACTTGACTAGTTTAATAAATCAACATCTGTGCAATTCAATATAGTTTCTGTCAACATAGCTGTGGTTTGCCCAAGAGATCACTTAGAGTGTGTGGTTTCCTCAGACTCTTAGGTAGACAGCATGTACTGAAATTCACAGACCAAATCGTGTAAACATTTTAGCATTATTCCTGACAGCATTTTAACAGTCTACCAGGTAACCAGAATTTAAGTAACAAATATAGTTGTCTTGCCGTAAGGACCTATTTAATTTATGAAAAGATAACTTATTTCCAGGCATACATATAATCTTTGCCTATGCTATCTCCTAAATGCATAGCACAGTGAGTTTAAATAAGGTAATGATAATTTAAATATTTTTATGCCTAACCTGCAGATGCTGTTTTATTATGTTTGGCTGTCTGGCATAAACTAAACTCAAAAGTTTAAAATATTTTTCAGTAGTCTTTAATTTCTGCTAATAAATAGTTCCATAAAAACCTCAAATACCCATCACCTTAAAAAGAATTGAGATCTACATGAAATATTTGAAATTATAAGCCAACAGTATGTGCATATACATATAAACACATCATTTATTCATGGAAAAATAAGCAGCTATAAAAGCTTAAGGAGTGTCTGGGCCTCTTTTTAAATAAAAGTGTATGTGACTTGTGAATAAAATATAAACGTTTACTAAATGAAAGCTGAAAACATAATAGTTTTATTATGTCATAAATACACCATGAATTCCCAATGGAATTTTGCTCAAGATTTGTGAGTGTGCAGATATTTTTGTCATGAAATCTATACAACATTGTGGAAGTATTTAGTTGAACAGAAACCTTGTCTGCTAGTGACACTGAAATCCAAATGGTGATTTAAATTTATTTTTGTCTTATGGACAGTCCTTGACATTGGCCAAGTCAGTTTTTTTATATAAAAGTTTGTGGAGAACATTCATACACATAGTTACTTTTAACCTTTTACTATACTGTGTTAATTTGAGACATTTTCAAATACCTTGTGATGAAAAATGGTTATGGGCAGAAAAGGAACTATCTCTTACACATTCCATCCCACCTCTTAAAAACCATAGTCAAATGTTCATGTATAAGGAAATCCTTACTGATATCAGTGAGGCTAATAAAATGATACTAGCCAAATAAATAATGTATAATTGCTAATTGTGAGTATGCCTTATGATTAAGTGCATTCATCAATCTTAAATAGATACCCAGGGGTTGAAGAGAACTTTATTATTGACATGAGGATTATTTTGGCTTTCAAAAGGGTATTTGAAGTTCAAAATATAGAAGTAAATTTACCCTGTGTGACCAGAAATCAATTGAGAAGCAACAGCAATTCAAAATGTCATGATTTATGCTCTTTAGTAATTTTTCAATTAATATCATGCTTGAGGAGGGTGTTTTCTTAAAGGGTGATAAAAATCATTGCTCACGTCCCCTAAGTTGAAGGAACAAGAAATCCAGGCTCCCTCTTAAAAAGTGTATCTTAGCTTAAAGGAAAGGAACAGTTTTTACAATATTTCTCCTCTACACCATGACATCAATCCCCAAATTCATGGTGTAGGTATTTAAGAAATGTAACTTGGGAGTGCAATGTAAAATAATATTTGGTACATTTCAATTTTCTGCACAAAATAGACCGGAGAGCATTATAGATTGATTCTAAAGCACTTGGAACATAATAGGATATTTCTGAAATTTATATTTTTTATTAATTCTGAACTAACAGTAGAAACTGGTAATAGGCAATGGATAATACTGTATTTTGGTTCCCTTTAAACTTCCTACTGATTTAAAGTTTTTCTTCTCCCATTTAAGTTAATCCAATAATGTCTTGCTTACTGATATTTTGCTATTGCTAACCTGCTGTTTGCTAATCCATATTTTTCTGAAGTTAGACTGAATAGAAAATTCAGGCTTGTGTTAATATAAAAGAAGAGCTATAAATTCAATGATAAGATTTAATTAATCTTTTATTATTACCATTTTTGAAGTTCAGGTAATAAATTTCAGGCTTGGCCAAAAGTACTCCTTCTGATTCATTACTGGAGACCAGCACTTCATGTATCATCAAAAGTGGACAGCTTTCTTTATTTCATGGGTTATTTAACTTGAGAAAGGGAAAGTAACACAAACCTTAAATTTCTTATTCCAGATATTCTTTTTTAGGAGCCAAAGTCAACATTTGTATTTCCCTAGAGCTTCTCACTTTCACTTTGGAATGTTTAGAAACTGAAATTTCTCCTTTTTTAACGACCAGATTGTCTGTGCGAATGCACTGGATTTGTTGAGCTAATGTTGTTTTTCTGGATCTTTCCTTTTTTCTTTGTCTGTGCTTCAATGCCTTCCCAACTTTGCAATGTAGCAAGCTGAGCAGTTGTTCAATCAGATGTACAACCCAGTAAGTCATTTCTGAAAGTTCCCGCTGTAACATATCAAAGCATGAGGATCCACTGATCACATGTCACCGTGTGCCATTCTAAGGAGGCTTTGAGAATATTTACAAGTCTCTCTCTGTTTCCGTTCTGTCAAAAGAAATGATCTGTGCAGAGGCTACTGCCATTTCTTTTGAATGTGCAATTTAAAAATTAATAACTCAAGGAAATACTGCTAGCTCTGATATTACCTCCTTCTTAACTTTAGCTCTAAGGCTATAGAGCAACAGAAGTCAGCTGAAGATCTAGGCTTATAGAATGAATTATTCCTCAAAGCTTGCAAACACAAACTTATCTATGCCAAAAGGGATAATAGCATTTGTAAAATAATAAGCAATTGAGTATATGTAGTATTCAAGTGATAAAAGTTAAAATAAGATTGAGATTTAAAATTAGGGCTATGCTCTTTGAGATTGGTAAATACCTAAGATTATTGTGGGTTTTGTAAGAGTTAAAAATATGCCATTTGGCTGAGGACATACCATAATATAGTCTCCTAATAACAAATAGTAACAATTCTGATTATAGCTTAACAGAGTACAAAAAACAGGTAACTAGTAAAAATATTTATAAAACAGTCCAGATGCCACCACAATTTTTTTTTTATCCTAATGACGTGTGCATTTATATGAAGCAGTTTGTTTGTTTCTTTAACTTACTAAAAAAGAAAGGCTGTTTTGTTTTGTCAACTCAAGTGGCTTTCTGGGAAAAATATTCCATAAAGGTGGCTAGAATTTATCATTTGGTAGATGCAATATGCTATCATGCATTCTAATTCCCACTCTGGGAAGAAGGAATAGCACGGGGAAAGCAAACAGTTCAGCCAACAGCTTTTGATTTGTTAAGCCTCTGCTCCAGCATATATACAGCTTGATATGCAGAATGCTGTGTACTTACATAGATTCAACCTCCACCCTCCATTCATGGCAACAAATTACATTTTAACAAACAGTTCCTAAAGCCGGGTTGGAGCATCTATATTAACCTCTTTTTCCAAATAGGGATTTCAGCAGAGCAGCAAAAAATAATCCACCCAAGTTTCTTCACCCTTAGTGTTTGAATGGAAGTCTTAATAAGCAGGCTTAAAGCTGGAGACGTAAAGACAGACAAGTAGGATTGGAATAGCTTCATGCTCAAAACCTCACCCTGGGAAAAACAATGAATGTTTTCTTCAGATTGTTTTTAAAAAGTACAAAGTAATCCCACTGAAATTGTTTCATATTTACTAGTTAGGAAGAAACCCTAAGTGTATGTAGGACAGATGAAGAAAGCTTTTTTTCCTGCAGCAGCAAAATTGTACCAGGACCCATGATAGGAATTCACTATCCCTGTCAGGATAGGTAGGACCAAAGAAATAGCTCCGTTAACTTTTAGACCATTTCCAGAAATATTGATGGCATGGCATCACGAACGTTTTCTTCACTTCACCCAGTGGTGGGTCTCCAATGTGCAATAGCAAACTTTTCAGTCTTTTCAGTGACTGATTCAAAGTCATTGACTGACTTTTCTCCCCAAGTTAATTAAGCGAACCCATTGGTTTGGCATCCTGGGAATATAGCCAAACTCTCATTATTTTAACTCCCCTGTCTGCTGATTTTCTCAGGGCTCAATTCTTTTTGGACTGATAGGGATGCAGCATGATGGATTTTCTAGCCTTAATAGACTTCAAAAAAAATGACTATGTTTTTATTAGTTATGAAAATAATATATGATCACAGTAGAGAATTTGCACAAGTATGGAAGGCTATAGGAAGAAAACAATTGTAGGGCATTTCACTGCACAGAGATAATCACTAGAACATTTGTGTTGTTCCCCACCCAGACATCTTTCTGTTGTTGCTGGTCTTTTCTCTCTTTTTCTCCTTCTCATCTTTCTTTCCTCTCTGCTCCTCCTTTCTCGTTCTTACTCCTTCTTTCCTTCCCTCTCTCATTTGTTCTTTTTTCTCCTTCTCTTTCTTATCTAGCACTCTATTTCTTTTCACCAAACTGTGTCAAAGTATTTATTCAGTTTTATGTCCCATTTTCTTAGCATCATTAGAATTTTCCCATATAATTCACTCTTCTTCCAAAATACTATTCTATCCTATTTTACTCTATTTACTCATTCCCCTAATGTTGGTCATTTCTTCCCTTTATTTTTTTTTGCTAGCTAAATAATGCTCTAAAGAACATCTTTCTGTATTAATTCCTGGGCCAGTGATTTTTAAAAGACCCCAATAGTTCCTACTATGTTGCATTTCAGAGAAATTTCACCTAAGCATACTTCTTCCAGCACTGATTAAAGGTAGCCTTTCTGCCACACGCTGGCCAACATCAAGAATTGTCATTTTACATAAATTTGAAAAATGCTTCGGTGGAAATCTTTTTCCTTTTTAACTTTCCTTTCTTTAATTACTAGTGAAGTTGAGGTTTAAAAATGCATTTATTTTCTTTGTATTTTTTCTTCTGTAAATTGTCATTTAAGCACTTGCTTTTTGAGTTTACTGTTTTTTTTACTGGCTTATGTGTTATTTTATGCTTTATATAGAATCAGATTTGTGGCAGTTTTATTTAACTTAAAAGTTTTTATATAGAGAGAGAATTATTTTGACGTTCTTGACCTCTTTTTTTTTAAGCTTTCTTCATCGCCTTTATTCTTTGAAGTACACTCTAATTTCACATACATATATTTAAAATTTTTTAAAGTTACTTTGTAAATCAGTTTAACCCCTTTATTTTGATTCATGTTGAAAGGTAAGGTTCTACCTATATTGTTCTAAATTATCAACTAATTATTCTAGCACTATTTATCAAATAATTCTCTCTTTATCCACTGATCTTGATACTATTTTATTGCACATTAAGTTCTCATATGGATGAATGTCTTAGTTTCCGAGCGTCTGTTCAGTTTATCAATGTCTCCTTTTGGGTCAAAATTTTAATTAATGTGGCTTTATAATATTTTTATACATCTGGTAATACAAATTCCACCTTAATTCTTTCTGCTTTTCATTTTGTCTTGTTTTATTTTGATGTTTTTAGCTTTAATTTCCTGTCATTCCAAATCAATTTCAAGATCACCTTGTCAATTAAAAAACTCAATTGTTGGAGATTTTAATTTGAATTATATTCAACCTATAAAATATTTTTAGAATGATTGATGTGTTTCTAATATTATTATTTCCCCAAAATGAACATGATACAACTTTTATTTATTTCAGCGGTTTTTTAAAGTAAAGTTTTGATATTTTCCTATTATAGGCTGTGATATTTCTAAAGATAGTTTTAAGCATTTCTACATATATAATTTTTAGGTCACTATTGTGAATGATATATTTTTCTTTTGTTTTCTAACCAGGTATTGGTACCTAGGAAATTTCTATTATTCTTGTATGTTTATTTTGAATATGGCTACTCTATAATTTTTTGGTGAATTAGAACATAGTTGTTTTTTGTTAAATAAGATAATTTTATAGTCAGTTCTATATCTGACAGTCTACACTACATCAGAGTAAATAAGGATTAAGCTTTGAAGTGCTCCTGCAAGGTTGTTTTTTTTTCCCCCTAGAGTAGAAAGAAACCTTTTATTTTTTGTCTCCTTTTACTTTAGTCATTCCATTGTACTAAGTGATACTCTGATGCCATTTCTTTGGAACCTAAAATTGTGCCTTTGTGTATCCTTATTATTTCTTATGACAATAACTTTTCTGCAGCTTAACTACCAGTCTCTACTGTGGAGGAGTTTTGTCTTGCCATTGTAAATACTGTGCAGGCTATCTTCAGTTGGGTTCTTTTTCTCAGTTCTTAATGCTAAACAAACGACATGGTTTTCTCATCAGTCTCAGATACCTTCTTTGCAGTAGCCCTAGTGTTTTTGTGCCCAGAGATGGTATCAGGAGTCTTTTATAAATTTTAATGAAACTTTAGACCACTTGGTCCCTCAATAGCGCTTTTTCAATACCCTCAATGCTACAAGGCAGATGGATGATTTGGAGGCTCTGGGGGCCACCTCACAACTGGCAGAGTACATGTGAGACTCCTCTGATGTTCCCCACACATGTGAGTTTCCCCCTAGCTTGGTGGTTATCAGTTTGAAACCCCATCTCCTCTGAACACATCTTTTTCAGGGCTCATATTTTACGTAAGGGTTTACGAAAAATAGAACAAAACACAACAAACCCATGAGCATCTTTCTACTTCTGAGGAGAAAAAAATCTTGTTAGCATATAATGAGGACTTCCTGATTTGTATGTTGTTACAGCATGCTAGGACTGTGCAAGCCCAGGAGCATGAAGGGCTGAATTATAAACGCTTTCACAGTCATTGTTTGAATATAGCAGTTTCTTCAATAAGATTCTGTGAGCCTATTTCTGAAAATTATTTGATTCACTCTTAGACCAGTATCTCTGAGGACAGTGGAAAATTACAACTATTTAAGAGATAATTCAGGACATACACATAGCATGTGCAAACACATGTACACACACAAGCACACACCTTATCATTGATCCAGGATTTCAGTGTCTAAAAAAATGAAGTAATAGTTGAAATAGAACTTAACATTTAAATTTACATGTTTTGTTTTAGGACATCCAGATAAGTACCTCAGTTCTCTACATTGCTAATTTTAGGAAATTCTATATTTAAAAAGGATTGTATTAATTATTACATTTTTGTTTGAGGGTTCTTTAAGTTATTAAGCATACAATTGGTTCTTTTTGTTTTACATGTGTGTGACATAAGAAAAATTATTTTGAATATTTGTTTATATTTATTTATACATATCCTATTTGTTCTATCTATGAAAAAATTTTCTTTTTGGTATGACTCTTTTAATATGCAAGTTGTGAACATAGTTAGCTTAAATTATGAAAGAATAATTTCCTTTGAAACTAGGAAGTGTACGAACTCAAGACACATCATTATTAGTTTCTAAATGTATTATTTAGGCTCAACTTTTATGCCTGGTATTAATTCATTGTATTTAAAATGAAATTTAAATGATCTAACATGTTGTATGCAGTTCCATAATCACCCTTCAAAACTTTAAGAAGTAATATTTTGTTCATAATTTAGAATTATGGGAAGATAGGAACTTCTTTTAGAAGACTGAAATCAAATATAATGTTTAAAATAGTTTATATCTGCTGTTCTGCTGTTAAGATATGAAAGGAATGTCAAAGTGCTGTCAGCAGACACTAAACTACCAAAGTGCCGCAGTCAAGAATCATAGTTTTACAGTGCATAAACTTAGCAAATGATTGCTAAAACCCAGAAGCAAGAAGAAAGAAAAGTTGTCAGATTCATTAGTTAACATTCTGCTTGTACTTTTGGTCATGACTAAGCATTTGTTTATTTTGAGGGAAATAATTTGTATTAAAATTGTTAGGACCCATTTCAAAGGGAGAGTGTTATATAATATTATAATTGAATATTCCCTGCCTTGTTTCCCAGCAGGTTTCTGGACCAAAGTTAATGCTTTCCTTTCTAGGCATATGGAATGATAAACTAGCATTTACTGAAAATAATCAGTGACCAACCTTTCTAAGATTAACTGTGAATGAACTTGTGATGTATGATTTTGATGCTTTTCACTCCCCCCCAACTGTGGCTTTAGCCACATTTTCTTCTTCACTTTGATTTAAAGATAGTATTAATCTGAAATTTTGCCTTATGTCCTGAAATAGTTCTAAATTCTTTCATTAGAATAACTACTAGATATTGTAATGTACTGCTTATCCCAAGTCATGACCACATTCCTCTTTGTGCTTGATCCAGCCTTTCAAAATCAGTTCACATCAAAATGCTAAGGGTTGCCCACATCAGTGAAGCTCCAAACTTTGTTTTGATTATTCCCATTTGTGGGGAAATTTCCTTACATATGGAAGCACAAGAAACATAATTGGGAGTCCCTCAAAACTTACTGATCTAATACGTAATACAGACATTTCTGAAATGTCCTTTTCTCAATTTTCTGTGTTTCTACAAAGGGCTTGAGAGTTGCTTTAAACATTTCAGATAATATTTTTAGACAGAAACAGATAGCTGGATTTGCCTTTAATGCACCGGTTTAATTAGCAAATTAAATCTCTACATTAAGAAAAAAATATCTGTTGATATCCCTTTGGGTTTAATAACCGGTGGATGTCCTTGAAAGGTACAGTGTTCTTGGCTGTATTAATGACATATAAGTTATGAAACTGTTAAAAGAAAATCCACATCAATCTTCATTTTTAAGAGTTAGATTCTTGACTAACGAAGATGGGGGATATAGTTGATGTGCCTGAAAAGAATAGACTAGGCAAGCACTTCCCTTGCTAGGAAGTGTGGTTGAGCAAATTTCAAACCAACAGATTCTTAAGGGCAGAGAATTACTGTGCATTTTCAATTTACATCTTGCTTGGGTCAGAATGCCATGGTAGTAATTTATTGTGATAATGATTTATTCAAATAAATCTATTTTTTTTGTACAGTGTTGAAAGTATGTTAGGCCCATATCTGTTACCCACTTTTGATCTCCACCAGGAGCAATCAGTCCAGATTAAAGAACTCATATTTGAAAAGGCAAGAGCATTGCCTAAATACAAATAAAGTCCTTCTTTCACTCTCATTTTTAGAGGAGGCTCTGTCCTTACTATTTTGAAGGAAACATTGGCTTTATAAGCTCAATTTCCTCCTGTATTTCATTTGGTATGATATCACCCCATGTCTGTATATCACAGTATAACCCACACTATGTTCTACTGGTTAAAAATTTCAGCTCATCATCTGAAAAGTTGTGATTCATGCTGAATAGATCTGCGTCTCATAATACCTTTCATAAATGCCAAGGAGACGTTTGCATCCAAGACCCAGGATGGGCTGGGGATTCAATGGCCTTCCCAGTCGTGGGCACTCTCTTGTTCACTGTCTTTACACGGGGCCTAGTGGTATTTAAGAAGCGGCTGTTACTCTTCCATCTCTTATATGACTTTTTGTTAAAGGTTTCTAATGACTTAAAATTTTAAAAAATGAAATCTATTTATAATCTTTATTTAATGGCCTTTCCAAGAATTTTGGCTCCAAGATTGAAGGGGATTTGACATAAATTCTTTTGCCTGGAAATCAGTAGATACAGAGATAAAGATATTTAAGTCACAGATATTCTTGAGCCTGTCTATTTATATTAAAAAGAAGACCATTAACACCCACAAGTAGTATCTAACAAATACCAGGCCAGCTGTAAATTTGGCTATGGTCTTAATTTTAATAATGTGACCTAATTTTCGCATCACATAAGGTCAACAGTGGTGCAGTCTAGATCCAGGCACGTCTTTTACCTAGACTTTCTGAACCTCCAAACATCCCATGAGTCAATTAACCACACTCACATATTAGGGTGAATTGACTACAAAACCATCTGATTTCACCCAGTGTTGAAAACTGGCTTTAGATTATCCTCTTTTCTTTAAGGAACTAAAATAGGAAATATGCGCACATACCTATCATTAGTCAATTGTGCTTTTTCTGTATGGAAGTATGTAGTATCTTGTTGATGAAGATCAAATAAACCTATTAACTTAGCTGTATAATGAGCCCCATTTCAGTGATGCATATATAAAATCATCTTAATAAAAACATGAATGAATAATGTCTTCCCGTTGTCATTATGTAGGTTTTGCTGTTCTTAGAGAGGCTAATTCATCCGCCCATAGACGTAAGATGAAGGGCTAGATTTAGAATCTAGGTTTCACAACTAGTAATCCTGTACTCGCTGAAAAAATAAGGACAATAATAATAGTAAGGATAAAAATAACTAATATAAACCACAGCATCTAACTGCAAGCTCTTTGTGAACATTTATAAACCAAAGTCAGGAAAGGAATTTTAACTCTAGTCAGAAACAAGCAATCCAAATATTCATTTCTTTTGAGTCTTTCTAGCTGCTCATTACACAATTCATTAATTCTTTTTTAAAAATTGTAATTGGTATTGGCTGGATAGTTCAATAAATGTCATAAAAAAGTTTTTAGCTGCTGTAAAATAATGGTAATATAGTATAAAATTGGAAGAGAGGTTAACATGAAGCTTTTTTCTTAGCTATTTAAAAACTGTACATTTCAGTGCTTTTTTTGTCAAAAAAGTAACGAGTTAATTCTCATTATCACAAATAGAAGTAAGTATATGGAGTAGTTACATTCTTTTAAAATAGGATATCTATACTTTTAAAGTAGAGATTAGGAAATTTATTCATTACCTCAGTTTAAAATAAAATTATTAGATGAATAAAATCCTAAAAGTATACTAGCTAGAATTCTCCTTCAGATTAATTTAATTATATTGAAAAATCTCAATAATCTATTATAATGAAACCCAGAGTACATAATAAGCAAAAATAAATGTTTTCTGAAAAATATTGGTAAAAGGGAGTAAACCAATACCTGATAGTATGTTGAATTATCATATATTTTTCCCAAGTTCTTTTGCATAGTTGAGTTTATTTCTTAAATAAGAAAATCTTAGATTTAAGAACACGAAAACAAATTTTCACCTTCATCCTCATGCTTAAATAATATGTTACAAGCAAAAAATATTATTTTTAAAATGATTATTTTGTCATAAGCGAGAAATTTATTTTATTTATACTAATTTCTGAATTTTTGCTACTAAATCATTGCAAAGACTGTCTACCTTCTAACAGTAGTATTAGTATTAATTTTTCTAACCATGCATGATTCATTTGACCCCATAGTAGCTGTAGCTTGCTTGCCTTGTTTTTTTCCCTGAAATTAAAAAAAGTGCATAAAAACATAGTAAACATCTGCTCTACATAGCAAGACAGCAGAACAACTTAAGTTCTAACAAATTGTTAATGTTTTATTATTTCACATGTGGATTTTAGAGATAAATACATATATGACTTCTCTGAACTTTCTATGTTGAATGTGCACTGTTGTTAAATTACTTGTTTTTTCCCTGGCTGCTCTTTGAAGAAGTCATTTAGGAATAATGGGAAACAAGGGGTAGGCAAAACATCACAGTGCAGTGTTATTTCTATCTGTCTGGGAATATTTCAGCCAAAAGTTTATTTTGGGAAAAAAAAAGCCACATCACACTCTCACACACACAAAACCACAAATACTTTGGCTGCAAATTATTCTGCAGTGTTGTTGCCTGTGTCTGTTCTTGTGTGTGAAGCTGCCACCCACCCATGCATGTGTTTGCAGATCCTTGTCTGTATGCTTGTTCATGAAGTAGCTAATCCTCCTCCTGGTTTAGGTTAAATTTATTCAAGAGACCGAGAATTTATGGGTATAACTGTTAGCTGGAAAGCCCTTCCTCACTTCTAAGTCTTCCTTTCAAACTACATCTTCTGCTGAAATTTCTCAGTGGGATGAAATGTCAATCAGTCAACCAGTCTCTTCTGTGATGCCTGGCTTTATGTACGCCCTTGATGGTTCTTGGAAAATAATTGTATATTGTGTTGTTTCAGTTTCTCTGCATTGAAAATGAAAGCATTTGGTATGAATCACCTCCTGAACTGTGAGGAGTTGAATTGTCTTAGTTCTGTTTGCCAAATGACCTGGACTAAAGACATCACAGTGTCTAACCCCACCCATCCCCTTCTTTTTGGTGGAAAGAGAAGCCAAAAGTAGCAGCAATATTTAATGGAACAAAATATCAATAATAAAAAGAAACTTCCCTATGAAACTGTAGTATAATTTAAATTCAACATTATTCTTAAGTAGCTGCAATGTCTGATTTTTCCATTTTGCCTTTGCACTGACAATATACCCATAATTCTTGGTGGTTATTTTCTCCCCAAAGTTAATTTCTGGGCCATTGGTGACTGCACTACCTATTGTTCTAAATTGTTGTCTTAACTACCTTCTTTAAAAATGTAATGTTGAAGGCACATAATATTGAAGACGACTCCAGGACGAACCCTGAGTTCGCAGACCGAATGAAACAACTTGATAAAGAGGCATCTTACTACCGCAACGAGTGTGGCAAGGCCCAGGCAGAAGTTGACCGGTTGTTGGAGATCCTCAAGGAGGTGGAGAATGAAAAGAATGACAAGGATAAGAAGATTGCGGAACTAGAGAGGTAAATTTTATAGTCATGCGATGTCAGCAGTGAGTGAACACGGATTGCTTGGTTGTATGTCTTAGGCCGTGGTGGATTTGCAATGTAAGTTCACATTACCAGTTGGAAACAAGTTAGGGATGAGGAATATGGCCGATTAGGCATGATGTTGCGTTGCTGTGGGTGACTCAGAAGGCTTATCTTTGGAGGGATTAGGTACCTCTTCAGTGCTTAAGAAATTGATGATCAACTTTCTTGAGTGGTTTCTATGATCTAGCATTTTTGCCATCAATGTGTATTAGAAAGTGAGCTTTTGACTTCCTCAAACCTCAGTTCTTCCCCATCAGAGGTAAACATTTGGGGTTTAGGTTTGCCTTGAGCACAAAAATATGGAAGAATATAGTTGGGAATTCTGCATGCCTTTTGACACATCATAACCGATCCATCCCAGAGGTCTATCTTTGGAGATAGACCCTACAGCACATGGTAAATAAATATACTTGACTAGGGCCTATGTCATAGCAAATTATGTCTACAAACAAAGAGGATCATATCAGGGTTTCAGAGAATTCAGATTTTCAGATAAATCATGTCCATATTGTATTTATGTACAGTATGAACTCTAAAAATAAGCTTGCTATTAATGCTTTTTTCTGTGCTTCACGTAAGGAGAAACTTTCTGAATAATCTTACGTAACTCCATAACCTTTGAGAATTTCTTTTTGCTTCAACAATAAAGCAGAATTTGTCTTTCCTACATTTAGTCATATGGAAGAGATCAGAAAATTTTGAATAAATCAGTGAATGTTTTCCAGCTTTGATCGAGACACTTGTGAGGCCCTAAAAGTCTCAAGACAAACGCAAAGTAGCTCTCTGTGGTCTTGTGGCAAAATAATGGGCTTTAATGACAGAAAGACCTGGATTCAAATTTTACCTCTGCTTTATGCCAGCTGTGTGGCTTTGAATCTTGTTAGAAATGAATTTCTAAGAATCTATTAAAATGTATCACGCTTTGCAAACACCTGGTGCCTGCATAGGGTGGGACACATATGGTTAGGAACAGTTAAATGCTAAAACAAATACATTCTCAATATTAATTGGCTCTGTATTAAATGAATGGGTTAATTTCCGATAAAATTTCAACAATATTTTGGACTATAGTATTTAATACAAATTCTCAATCAATTAATATTTCTTTTCTTAATCTTAGCATTAGTTTGATGATAATATGATTTATATTCCGTGTGGTCAATTTTAGCGATAAAGTTGAGGATTTCTTTTTTCCGGAAGTAACTATACAAATTAAAATCCTTAAAAGTTTTAGTTTTAAAATGCGAGAATGTCCTGCCAGTCTACTGATTCTCAAAAAGCTGGGAACACTGTTGATTTTAGATGTATCTACATTTCAGAATGAAAATTTTTCTTAAAAAGCTAGCATGAGAACACAGGGAAGTTATGATCATATCTCCTCTGTTGGTGTGAGAACTGAGACTTTGGAAAGTCAAATGATGCGTTCTGGAGATCGTGCCTGTGGTCAAAGAAATGAGAAACTGTGACGGAGGTTTCCTGACTCCTGCTCCACTGCTCTGCAAAGTAGTGAGCCATGTGGAGGAAGCCCTAGATGATGATACTGATAATAACAATAATTATAATAATAGGATATATATACCCTATGCTCACAGTGTACCAGGTACTCTGTTACACACTTGACCTGCAATACTATCTATCATTTAATCTTGTCCACGGCACAGAAATTGTCATTATCCCCTTTTACAGGTGAGAAACTATGATTTATACTTAGATCTAGGTGACTTCCTCCAGGTTGCAGAGCTCAAAAGAATCAAAGTCAGGATTTGAACCCAGGGCTGACAGATGAGCCACTGAGAACAATCTATGGGCCAGAAGAAAGGAGCTAGTTCAGTAGCACTAAACACTCATGCCGCCAGCAGAGAACCCTCCCTGAGCAGCATTGCTGCTGGGCCACAAGAGATCTGCCTTTTCTTTATGAGCTTTCACGAGGGAAAGTGATGTGCCCTACATTTAGCAGGCATTTTTCTGCACTAAACTAGCTCCCCAGAACTGTAATTGAAAATCAAGATCAGCTACTATAAACATTTACATATAAATAGCTTAATTGGCTCGTTGAACAAACAGGTCTTAGCTGGAGACTATTGCCATTAAATCATCAAGAATATTCACATTTTTATTTCTTCAATATGGAATGCATTAAAGCAGCAATGATTTTACAGGCATTTATCTTTATGTACTTTCTGCACATTTTCTTTATCTCTGCCTTTGCCTCTCCTAAAAGCTGATGCCTCCCAGGCACTGTAATTCATAAAACATGTGCTGGGACAAGACTCTGTCCCAGTTCTCTGCCTGCCTGTGTCTTGGGTCCAGCAGCAGAACATAGTCTGGGAAATGTCTGCACCCCAGTCCCTGCCAAGGTCCCTAAGGAGGTGGGGGTGGAGACACAGAAGGGAAATTGCTTGGGAGAAGGAGGGCTCAACCTCAGCCTGCCTTTCTGAAGCATTATCTGCTGGGCTGCACATGTATCTGACCAAAACGTCTTCCTCGGGTTGTCAGGCAGTCTTTTTCAAATGGGGCAGTATCGCCGTATGCTGGCTTACACTACACAATTCATACCTCACAATGTTGGGAATGAAAGATTTCTTAGCAATGTGACATATACTCCATTTTGGAGACATGGAGAAGTGTTCGCAGTTAAGTTTGTGATTTTGAAAACCAAAATATTGAACTTGAAATAAATTTATGGTCTCTGGTTTGTAATGTGACCTACCAGGGTGAAAAGAAATCTTTTAAAAGCAGCAAGTGTTCAAAAATATTCCAGAACTTCAGTCATATGTAACAAAAGGTGTAGGGTTAGGAATAACTCAGAGGACCCTGACGTGGCCCCTTTCTCTCTCAGAGGGCTGTATGTATTTATGTTCTATTCTGTTAATCTGCCCATTTTTGATTTTCTCCCCAATGTATACATTCCAAATAGCACATGGCTGTTGTTTACATTTGCCTCTTAAATTCCACGTGAATGATGTTTTTCATCAGCCATTAAAGATTTTCTTTTTAAAGTGCACTTTGTTATAGTGTGGTCCCATGTGCAATTGTGCCTGTAAACTCTTGCACTTGAAGCTGATGGCCCAGTGGAGAGCTTCTGCCCTGGACTGCAAGCTGCTCTTGTGGGGCAAGTTTGCCACAGGGTACGTGGGGGGCCTTGAGTAAGTCCCTGAGAGTTGATCCAAATCAGGCTGAAGTCTTTATTCCATCACAATGTGAGATGTCATGTATATTACATAACTAAATAGCTAATTAAACCTCAGAAGCAGCTTCTGTGTCAGTGCTCATCAAGGTCTCTGAGTTTTATTTAGTTTCAGGATTAATCTTTTGGTGCCTTAGGGGAAAGAGAGAGGTTAAGAGGTCTATTAAATAAGATCTGCTGCCACTAGATTTCTCACATCCTATGCAAGGGAATCAGTCCCGTGACCTTTCCTGTAATTATCTTAAACACATTAGGGATTTTGTAGGTATTTGTCTAGAGGATGGGGAATGGCCAAACGAGCCCTCAGTCAGATCTGTCCCCACTATGGAGAGGAGGGTGGGTCCTCTTATGGGTTCTACCCCTAAGACAAGATCAGAATGGAAAACCAGGTTCCACTTAATTATCTACATTGAGGACTAATACTACCAGACATTTGGACTTTGAAGAAATCATTTTAGATGCCTAAAAGAGCCTTATCTAAGGTTGAGAAAGAGACCATTATTTTTTTTTTTTTCCTGATTTGCTCAATAATGTGCTGACATAATTCTTTGATGCCTTTCAGGACTCTTTTCAAAGTGTAAACTCATGCTTTATTTTTATTTTTAAATTATAATATGTTCTAGAAAATCATGGTATGTGGAAGCAACTTAATGCCAGTTTTGTTTTGATATAAACTCTTCTTGCTGAGTAATTTCCACTTATTTTTGTTAATATATTTGAAGGAATTTCTTGAAAACAAGTGACAGATGGTTATGTACCATCCCTAGCAACCTTTTGGAGACGGTCATGGATGTTACAGACACCTTTAAGAATTTTATGAAAACTAAGAACCCTTGGAAGAGGCAACTTAATGTTAAATGTGTGCTTGCTGTTTCAGTTTAGGATTCCCTAAAGCTTGGCCATGGAACTCAGTTTAATTTCCTCTGATCCAGAAGGATTTGAAATGGCAGCTGGTGCCAATGTTGCCAAAGTCCCCACAGTGACCATGCTCTGACCTAACTCTCATTGTTGATCAGCTGAGCATTTGTGATCACAAAACACTCTGCCAGGGGGATTTCATATATGAGAGATTATCAAATCAACACTTTCACCATGTGTTTAATCTTAAATTTTCTCTTTCAGTTTTATTATTATAGTCAACACTGTTTTCACTTAAAAAGTTCTAGTTTAAGCTTTATCCTAAGGATGTGTTTTATTTTGTTTTGTTTTTCCTTCCTGTATGAAATGCTTAAAACTTTCGTGTAGTATGGAACAGTGTGGTCCCACTGAGTGGATAGCTGATAAAGTATTTGTTTATCCACTTTGTTTTTGCCAAGGGCATTTTTTAGGTTAACAAAATGAATGTCCACTATGTGCTCCTGTGTTAGCCTGGAAAATGAGTATGATTTTTTCTTTGTTTCTTATTTTATTTTTTGCTTGGCGTTGAGACTACTGTTTTGACTGATTAGAAGGGCATGTTAGATATTTTAGTACAAATAAGTTATCAAGCATCTGGATATTTTAAGTGATGAAGTCAGAGCCTCATTTTCACAACTGAAAAAAAATTACTCTCAGCTTTGGAAGTTCCTCTGTCCTTGGTTGGGAGGCTGATGGGCAGGTGGCACCCCACCAAAAGCCCTCCTCACTGGGGCTTTGATCATTGTCAGGTACAGTGCTCTGTAAGCATTGAAAATGGAAATCTTTGAACCAAAAGCCAAATTGCTCAGCTCCTTTTGGTTTTTAGGGATGAAGGAAAAATATCTCATAGGCTATAACTATCCAACTTACTGGTTCAAATAAAAATCTTTCTGACATCCATACTTGCTGCCAGGTCTAATACCTTAGTAATTTCCATTTCAGTTTATTAAATAATAAAATTTTATATGCACACAGATAGGAATTTTATTCTTCCAGAGAAGAGCTAATGCTGCCATTGCACTGTGGGAGCACACTTCTAGTTCACACCAGCGCTTATTGTAATTATGCGTATGAAAGCAAATACCAGTTCCTTAGGTAAGATATTTAATAGAACAGCTTACAGCATGTGCCCAGGGCTTTTGGGGGTGATGTCAGATAAAAGTTTGCTTCGTTTGGTTATAAACCTGCTAATATAACGTCTGTCGGCTGTATGCTTAAAACTAATGCGTTTCCTTCCTTTTATTCTCTTTTGCTCTCCCTTTCCTTTCTGCTTATCCTCCAAACCGCTGCTTTCACCCTTGCTCCAATCAGCTTGACTCCCAGGTCAGTACTTCAGTTTTCTAATCGCCGCCTTTCCCGCCTACACTCAGTTTATTGTTTGCACTTGTTTAACAAATGCATTTCTGAAATGGTTTTCCTCTGGCCACAGCATTTTTTTTCTCCATTTCATCCCATGCCTAGGGAAGGTTTATTTTATCAGAAGGCTGTATAGGTGGGAAAAGGCAAAGAAGAAGTTGGAAATAAACCATCATTGGATTACTTGATTAATTCTATTCCTGGATTATAAAGTCAGTAAGAGAAAGCATAGTGATAACCCCCCCCCCAAAGCATTTCTCCCAAGCTACCCAGAAAATTGACTGCATGATGATACAACATGTAGCTGTGGAAAAAACAAAATGCAGGATGCTAAATTTAACCTAGGAAAACAAAAGATCTGCCCATGACACAGCAACTTAAAAGCTAAATTTAATAGCACAAATCATTCAGACTTTTCGCTTAATAAATCACTATGTTTTGAAAGATTTATAATACTTTTTTTAAAGTCACTTTTGAAAATTATCATTGTGTTGCTAACATATTGTACACACATGTTATTTCCTGACATTATTTTGGTTTTAACTTTCTAACTTCATTTTTATTAGCCATAGGGCATACTTTAATTACCTAGGGCATAGCATATGGAACCAAGTGTAAAACCAGATTCATTGTTGACTGTGTCCACCTGGATATTCAGAAGTGAAATGGACATTTTGTTTGAAAGTGCATCCTAGGTTTGATTCTTCTTAGTGTAGGTGGCCCAAGCCAACAATTTATTCTTCCTTAAGTCAAAGAAGGCTTCTCTTTCTAATAACATACAGTGTAGTATTTAGTGATTTCTTTAACATTCAATCAGTAGGTTTCCTAAAGGATATTCATTCTGTGATTTGAGACTATCTAAACTTCAATAAAAGCAAGCTTCAAATCAAAGTGGTAGTCAATATAGTTGTTATTTTGAGAGATAAGATATAGTATTTTCTTCTATTTTTGCTGGGTCTACACCCCTTTATTCTGTCCTATCACCTAAGCCACCAGACCAGTGTATTTATTCCAGCAGAAATAATTTCAAAACGAGGTCTCCTGCTCACATGCCGGTTTTGTCCCCCTACTGGCTTCCAACTCCAGGGGCTTGTAGTCCTTGGCCACTTCTCTGCGGTTCCTACATACCACACTGGATATTCTATGAGAACTGCTTGAACTTCATCATGCCGAAGGAAGCCCTGTCCTGAAAAGTTTCCCAAACAGAGATCTGATCAGCGATTTAAAAGCATGAACATAGAGAACTGCTCTCACTAAAAACCCAATGACTATTAATTTACTTTCTGGAATAGAACAAATCCGATGCCTCTATGTGCAGAAACACAGACTTCATAATGGCAGGGGGCAGGGGTTCGTCTACATGCATCCAAACCTTTCCTCCACGTTTTGGATCCATTCATTCAATGAAGCTCTAAGCTTTTCTCCTTGCCTGTCTTGTTTGTTTTTTTGTCTCCTTTTGCATTTCCTTTGCTGCCCCCAACCTGAACCTCTTAATACTGAAGTCCTTGAGACCAGGGACCCCTTTTGCTCTTGTACCTCAGGCTCCCTGCTGGGCCTTAAGTTTTTTGTCCATGTTCTGCTGTGTTTTTTATGCATCAGGAGATTTATTGGGTAGTAGTTCGTTTTTTCCTATTTCATGGTGAACCCTGGCTTTCAGAAGACAGGGTGCAAGGTTAAGGCTGGGAGAGGTTATGGGTAGCCAGGGGTTCTTTGGACAAGGGGCAGAGTGTGCTGAGTCTGGTAAAATGTACATGCCAAATCTAGTTGGATGGACTGGAAGGGTTAAATCAAGGTTCAGATCATTCCAGTTGCATTAACCTATTGCCCTAAATGAACAGGATAGAGAAAATGCGCAATCAGTGTGAATAATCTCTGATTGTATTTTTGGTGTAGGAGGAATTGGGCAGCCCTGCCCTCCTGAAAACAAAAAAGTCTGTAGAGTCCTGGAAGCTTTCTTGAGCTTTGACAAGTTTCCAGAGTTAACTGTGCTTTTTTTCTCAACTGCTTCCAGGTTTACCAGTTAAAATAAAATGAAATGTAATAATTGAATTGAGTGCAGGATCTCTGGCCCATATGCTTTCTTTATGTGCTTACAGTTGAGATACATATATGTGTGTGTGTGCATATATGTGTGCCTAGGTATATACACATATCATGTATTTAAGAAAAATGATGTCCGGTCTTTCTTACTGTAGAAGTTTATGGTCTGCCCTGCACATCCCCACCTCCCAATCCGAAGCTCAAAACTTCACTAAGTCTTGGAGCTTTTCTTTGTGCTGTGGACTCTGCAGGAAGTTCTCCCTCCAACTATTTTAGATGACTTCATTTCCTTTTCACACTCTATGTGGACTCTTATGCTTAAATGCAGGTGGACGTATATTAAGCATTGGGTTTGGTAAAATGCAAATGTCATATTCTAAACCTGTTCATATCTCCACTCCAATAAACTCCACTGTCAGGAACCTCTTTACACACAGACCAGTGGGGAGGTGCAGCAGTTTATCAGGACCTCTGTATGGCACTCGGAGACGGTTTGTGTGAAACTTGCTCATTTCTAGGAAGTATTTGTGAGATTAGCATGTGACTTATGACAGATGAGGTTATCTCCATAAACGTATGAAGCAACTGACTAAAAAAGGAAAAAATATCCTTTGGGATTTATTTCAAAATCCTGCCAAAGAATCAACCAAGCAGAACCAGAAGGCTCGGCCCTCTCCCAAGCCCTCCCAGCCTCCAGCTTACTTTGGATCCTGGTTCAGAAACTTCCTTGTTTGGGCCTCAGTGTCCCCTCTTGGAGAGGAAGGAGCCGTCTTTGGCACAAGGCTCCTGGGGTCCTCCTGCACGTGGGCGTCACATGTCTGAGGAGGGGCTGTCAGTGGGACCCAGCACATTGCCCTGCAAGCAGGCTCAAGCTGATGGCTGGCGCCTGGCAGCAGGCGTGAGCTCATTGTTACAGAGTCACTTCAAACACTTCTACCAAAATAAACTCTTTGTGATGTTTCCCCAAAGCTGAACACTGTGCTCTCAATCCCTCACTCTTCTAGCAAAAGATGAAGTCACTCCTCCCAGACCTCAGAGGCCTGTTGCCCAAAGAAATAATGAAAAACACCTTTCCCAGAGCATCTTTGTATTGTTCTGCAATCTTCTCTTTGCTGGAGTCAGTTCTTTGCCCCATTCCCTCTACAAATGCATAGTGAGCACCTACTGCGTGCTAGGCTGGGCACTATGTGCTGGCCCCACTTTTAGAAATACCTGTTGAAAAAGTGACCAAACTGTTTAAGGAATTCTGCATATTTCATTCTTCCTTTTAATATTCATGATGCAGGTTGATAATAATAATAATAGAAATAACAGGAGTAGCAGCAGCAGCAACAATACAATTGGCACCAGGTGCCAGCACTGAATTAATCCACATCTTCTGTAGTATTTACTTCTCACAATAACTGAGGTTGGGCTGTCATTTCTTTCATATTGTGGAAGAGAAAACTGAAGTTCATAAAAGTGAGTATTTTGCTCCAGCTAATACAACTAGAAAGTGAAATAGTTGGGTTTTTTCCTCCCAAAGTTAATCCTTTCTGATTCACAAATTGAATCTTTTACCACTTCTGCTCCAGTGGCATAGTAAAAGCTCTGAGAAGGTCTGCAGTGAGGAAACCTGTGCAATTTTGTTTAATCCTTGGTTTCCCAAATGTGGCGTTCATAGAATGTATTCCATGAAGCACTTTGGGGAAAAAGCGTCCTGCCTGCTGTGCAGCTGGCCTCTCCCTTCACTCTGAGATTCTCCTGCCTTCTCACCCACCTTGGTACTTGCTGCACGAAGCCTGCCCTGCCAGGTCCAGTGCAGGGTTGCCTCTTCCACCACGCCTTCCCTGACCCCACTTGACTGGCCTCTAGCTCCACACGCTGGAGCTGGCAGTCATGCTCTTGAATGTTGTTGAATAAATGGTGAAGAAAGAAGTACCTGTTAGCTCTGTCTCACCCCTCCTCCCCTTTTCTCGGTGGGATATCTAGCTTCAGACCGCAAGCCCTGAGAAAAGATAAAATTAGTTTTCTATCAAGCCTGGATGCTTGAGAGTTCAAGAAAAATAATGATAGAAAAAAAGGAAAGGAATATTTCCATATTAACTTCTCTCACTTTCTCTCCTTACCTCCTCCTCCACCTCTCCTCCCTCATCTTCCCCTCCTCGACTATTCACTAAAATCCTTCTCTATCTCTGTATAGGGTAGGTGTTGGGATATAGCAGTAAAAACAGACATGACCCCTCCCCGCACTGAATTCAAAGACCAACAATTCCTATAAGGAAGGATTTGGCCACTAAGAAAAATAATTTGTATCATTTATACTAATAACTGGAAAACCTAGGTTTCAGATTTTTCCCCCGTTTTCCTGTTGGGGTTGAAGGGGTTATCCACAGGTCAGAAAATTATTTCCCTCTTTAAAGCTGCCTTATACTAATGCTAACATTTCTGGTGAAGTGTCAGAAAATTTTATGCCCAAGCAAAACTGGTGGAAAGCCAGAAATGGGCTGATTTTGCTTTGGGTGCAGATATTTTATTGGGGATGGAAAAAAGTTGTTTTCCCTGATTTACAGCTCCTGCAAACATAAAGTGGGTTCTATATTTAGAAATGGTTTTTGAATCTTTGAGGTACAGCCGGGGGTTCGTGCTTGCAACTTTCCGATCCTGGCCTTGGTGGGACTTGCCATGGCTAATGTTTTGCTGAGCCAGCTCTGATTTATAGAAGGAGGGTTTTATGCTCCGTATTGTTTTTCTCTTTCGCTTTTGCTGGTCTCGTGCTCTATATGTATCTTTTAGAATGGTGAAGGTTGAAATAAAACAATTGGCATTGTAGTCAAAATGTTTTGTGGGCAGTATGTTTCTGAGGCTCCTCGGAAAAACAACAGAGCAAAATCAAGAGATGGTCTCAAGTAGGTCTTGTAGGACTTGGCCCAGAATAAGAGATACGGAGTTGGTAGAGTGAGCTCTTCATCTGTATTTTTTTCAAAATCTTATCTTTTCTCTCTTCCTTCTGTCCTCTTAGCTTTTGGTTGGTACTACCATATGGATGAATATCAGCAAATAGTAAATCTCTCAAGATATGTTAGCTTTTTCTGTAAATGTTGTGAAGGGGAAGGAATTCTTTAAAAAAATAGTTTCTCAGTATTATTATAAATCACTTTCTAGAAAAATAATATCTTATTTCCTTTATATGGCTTTTCTTATGAAATGTGAATTCTGTCACTTCATTACCCACAATACTAGCTCAAGTTATAGGGAAACCTAACCATTCAGTGACTGGGACTTTCTTCCACATTGGGTGAGGGTGTTTGGAATTTCTATACTGTGTAATGTCACATTTTTGTGAAGCCTACATTTTGGGAGGAACCTATTTAAAAATGAGTGGGTACTATGTGTGCTTCTCTGCTGAAAATACATTGCTTTTATATCTAACAAAAGCTTTGGGAATTTTCTCTATGGGTCATTCTGATGATTTAATATTTGCCACTCGTTAATTTTACTCTAAATTCAATAAATACTACATAGATGAAAATTAATTACAATATTAAAGTAAGTAAATATGAAAATTAAAGAGAATAGGAAGCCAGAAATTGACTGATGTTGCTTTTGGGTGCAACTATTAATATTTTATTGGGGATAGAATTTTAAAATTTTTTTTTCTAATTTAGAGTTCCTGCAAACACAAAGTGGGTTTGGTAGAATTATTTTTATAGCAAAAATTTAATTCTAGAAACTATAGAAATGGGTTCCGGAATGGAAATAAATTTCCCCTTGAAGAGCCTCTGTGGCTCGTTTTTCAGTCCAAGAACAGTGAGAATCATGTTTTAATTCTAGCTTCCAGAATTCAAACATGCAGATATTCTCTTCCAGTTTTTTTTATTTTTTAGATTGGTAATATTGTTGATATAAGCACTTATTGGTATATACAGAGCTATATGTATAATAATTTATGCTTTACAATAATTTTTTTTTAACAAAAGGTGAAAAGTGTATGGCCCTCACAGTATTTTGAAGGAATGTACTATTTCTTGTGACACTCTACCCATTATGGTGAAGACACAATGGTGAACATGAGCAACTATTGAGACATTTTAACCTGGGGAAGGGCAGTATTTCATACAGAGAACTGCTTTGCAAGTTTTTACTCTAGATCCTGGGAAAATCCCTTTTGAGAGTTTGGAGAACGTAACTACCACCTTTCTCAAATGGGGGCATGAAGTAACGGAATAGTCTCACACTGGCCTTTGGTGTTGGTCAACTGGAATATTTCTGTGGCTGAACAGATCTCGATGTGATGTGTGAGTTGAAGTGTAAGAGAGTGGTTTTAAATTTAACTTCAGAACCCTCTGCTATTTAATCGTATGTCAGTTTGATGGTTCCAAGGACAACATGATATGTTGCTCCCAGATAATTACTGTGGAGAGAATGAGTTGGTTATAATAATGCATAACTGGGGAATCTTCTGATAACCTGTGATGAATGGGCCTTGGTGAGAAACACTCACTGGGTAATTGGCAGAGAGGTGTCCTGTCGCCTCGCTGAGTGTGGTGCCCTTCCACCACCTCAGCATGCAGAGTAGGGGCTTCTTAGGGATTCCTGAGCAGATAAAGAAGCACTGCTCTAGGGTTCCACATGTGTTTTCTCTCCTGGACTTATTACTTTATATTCATATTTCACTCGTGATCTAAGTTATTTACTCTGTTACCTATTGTTTGAATATTAAATGTAGAAAATTAAATAAACCACATTCTAAGAAACATCATCATCATTGCCATAGCCCTTGGGACAAGGTGCTTCTTTTCTTTAAGCCTATCTCTGTGTCTGTAAAATGGAGACAGTTGTAACTTATCCCACGTGGGCTTGTGGTTGGGATGTGCACTGCACGTGGGGCACAGTCCTGGCGCATACTAGATGTCCAGTAAACAGCGGTGGTTGTGGTTATCATACTTCATGGTTGTGGCGAAGGTTTTCCTGGCAAGAGTGGCAGATGAGAGCAGGGGATTGGTGCAAGGGAGCAGAGGGCTGCCCCATGGCTTTTCCAGTTGGAAAGCACTGAGTTGCTGGAATAAAGACTTTAAACTTCTTCTCCCTAAGCCACGGAGAGATTTTTGAGGGAAAGGTTGAAAGTATCATTATCCTGCTGAATACTGTCTTCCTCAGGGATATGAATAAGTGAATGTAGAAAATCCAATATGCTTATCAAAAAGTAATGTTTATGAATCTGTAAACTAATTCATTCAATTCTGGCTTGTCTTTTCTAAGGACTTATTTTATATTTTTCTGGAACCAGATAGCCAGGACTCAGCTTCTGGCTTTCTGTGTTCATGTGTAAAGACCTGGGTGTTGGGTTTATAGGGTGGGCTGACTATCTCAGTGTGTTCCTTCGTCCATTTCTTTCTTTTATTCACCGACTTACTCACTTTCATCGAATAGTAATTATATGTGTCTGCTCTCTAACAGGTACATGGTGCTACTAGAACTACCCCCAGAAGCTTCACTGTGGGAGACAGAGAGAGAGGAATAGTGTCTATGACATGATATCTGTGCAAGTGGCACAATGTCATATGCACTGTTTGTACCTTGGATTTTTTATTTTCATTTTTTTGTAGCAAAATCTCTTTGAGGTCATCCCATATTCATACATAAAGCTTTCCATTCCTTTTCCTTTCCATTCCTTCACCTCCACATACTATTCCATTACACTTGTCTCCTCTTGATGGACTTTTAGGTTGTTTCAAGTCCTTTCCTTTCATGCAGACTGCTATAATTAATAACTCTGAATATACATAATTTCATGTATATATAAATATTAACCCTTTGCACTCGCTTGCTTTTTTCTCGATTCCTTTATTCTACTCGGGATTTAATTTTTTAAATACCCCAGATTTTACAAAGTGCGGCAGTAAAATAAAAAACTGGAGTTTCTTTTCATGCAAACTTATTTATTTGGATTTTTTTATATTTCAAATTATTGATACATTCAAAGAGTAATTTTAATCTCTATACTTTTTGCTAACCGTGTCAAGTCACACTCGACATCTGAGTGCAAAGGGTTAATATATATGTAGGATAAATTCCTAGATGTGGACTTGTAAGGACAATACTTTTCTAATTTTTGTGGATTTTCTAGATTCTAGATTTTAGTTGCCTTCTAAACCATTTATAGTCCTATCAGCAATGTGTAAGAGTGCCTCTTTTCCTATGAACTTGCTAGGGCAGTGTGCTTTTCACACTTTTTTTTTTCAAAGAGCCAGGGTCTCACTCTGTCACCCAGGCTAGAGTGCAGTGGCATGATCATAGCTCACTGCAATCTCAAAGTCCTAGGCTCAAGCAGCCTGCCTCAGCCTCCTAAAATGCTAGAACTATAGGCATGCGCCATCATGCTTGGCCGATTTTAAAAATTTTTTGTGGAGACAGGGCCTTGCTATGTTGCCCAGGCTGGTCTCAAACTCCTGGCCTCAGGTGATCCTCCTGACTCAACCTCTCAGAGCGCTGGCATTACAGGAACTGTGCTTGGCCTACTCAAACTTTTTTATCTTTGTTGATATGGAAGGTGAAAACCAGCATTAAATTTTAGTTTTGATTTGCTTTTATTTTATTACAAGTGAAGATGGACATGTTTAAGTATTTTTATACTTTGTCATTTCTTTTGTTCTTTTTTATATATTTGTAAAGGTACTTTATGTATTAGGAAAATTATGCATCTGTCTTTGTTCTGGGATTTATTTATTTTTTAATTTTTTTAATTTCAGCATATTATGGGGGTACAAATTTTAAGATTTCGAATAATGCCCTTGCCCTCCTTCCCCCCACGAGTCTGAGCTTTAAGCAAATAATGCCCTTGCCCTCCCTCCCTCCCTCCACAAGTCTGAGCTTTAAGCATGACCATCCCCCAGACGGTGCACACCTCACCCATTATGTATGTATATACCTGCTCCCGCCTCCCCGCTCCCAGCTGCCCAATACCCAATAAATGTAATTCCTGTGTGTCCACTGTTGTGGGTTTTAAAATGCTCCAGTTCATCACTGCCAGTTCATTATCACTTTTCCTTTGATTTTGCTAATAGTGGTTTTTGTTATGCAGAAAGTTTTTAAAAATTATTTTTATGCAGTCAAATGTATTAAGTCTTTGCTTTTATGTTTTCTGAATTTTGTGTCATGGTTAGAAACCCCTTCTACACTACAAGATTATAAGAACAATTGTCCTGTGATTTCTTTTAGTATTTTTATGGTTTGTGTCATAGTTCAGGCTGCTCTAACAAAATATCATACACTGGGTGCTTTATAAACAATGGCAGTTTATTTCTCACAGTTCTGGAGGGTGAGAAGTCTGAGATGAAGGCCCTGGCGAGGGCCTGCTATCTGGCTCATGGACAGAGCCATCTCACGGTGTCCTTACGAGGTGGAAGGGGCAAACAAGCTCCCTTAGGCTTTTTTTATAAGGGCATAATGCCATTCCCAATCACCTCCCTAAAATCATCACCTCAGGGGAAAGGATTTCAAAGTATGAATTTTTTGGGGGAGGGGCACAAACATTCTTTTAGTACTTTTATGTTTCTGTTTTTTTGCATTAAAGTCTTTGAACCATCTGGAATTTATCTTAGTGTAAGGTATGAAGCATGGATATAACTTTATTTTTTTTCCTAGGTCAAGTGAAGTTTAAATGTCACTTTTTCCATTTGCCCTTTACTGGAGCGAGACCAGCCCAGATTAGGCTAGTCTGTTATAAGTTCATGCAGCTTCCCACCAGAACATGGGGCACACTCCTAATTGCTGGTCCAGTGTCTGTGTTTCAGTCTAGAGCGGAACCTCTATCTGGAAAGGATGTGCCTTATCCAACCAGTGCCTACAAAATAGTAGACACTTAATGAATATTAAAGAATGAAGAAATAATGTGAGTTGTAAAGAAATGGAGTTACGAGGAGGTAGAGACTGAGGAATTAGATGCTGTGGAAAAGGCATGTGGAGTAGAATCTGAGTCTCTGAGGCAGTGATAGAGGGGACCAAGTCAACGGGGTGGTGACAGATCGGCCAGTTCTTGCTATGTGGAACGTATAACAAACCTGTGTTTGAAGTCAACTTGGACCCTGAATGGCTTTCCTATGCCCTCCTGTGAGACCCAGGAGGAAGATAGTTTTCCTCCTCTTCTTCTTGTGATGCCTAATTTCTCAGCTTTCCTTGGGTTCAGTAAGACCTACCTGCATATTGTGGAAAATACGGCAGAAGCTAAGCACAGAGAGGTTTGGGCTATAAGCCATGTTTTAGACACTTTGCAATAGCTAGGTGGCCCTGCAAAGTAGGCAGATTGGAATGAAAATCCAAAATTTGGCAAAGAGGCATTCCCCATGGCACAGGGTGGCAAATTCTATATGAATGTCCTGGGCATTCAGAGGAGGAGGTGTTGGGGAGATTTCTATGAATGTGATGGTATTTGAACTGGATTAGAAAAATGGAAGAGTGGCCGGGCGTGGTGGCTCATGCCTGTAATCCTAGCTCTCTGGGAGGCCGAGGTGGGCGGATCATTTGAGCTCAGGAGTTCGAGACCAGCCTGAGCAAGAGTGAGACCCCATCTCTACTATAAAACAGAAAGAAATTAATTGGCCAACTAATTTATATAGAAAAAAAATTAGCCGGGCATGGTGGTGCATGCCTGTAGTCCCAGTTGCTTGGGAGGCTGAGGCAGCAGGATTGCTTGAGCCCAGGAGTTTGAGGTTGCTGTGAGCTAGGCTGACGCCACGGCACTCACTTTAGCCTGGGCAATAAAGTGAGACTCTGTCTCAAAAAAAAAAAAAAAAAAAAAAAAAAGAAAAATGGAAAAGATTTTCCCAGATGTGTGGCACTAGGTGGGGAGCCTAAGGAATGCAACAGAAATGGGAAGATACAGGCCATGCTCAGAAGTAATGGTGAGGGCTGTAGCTTAGGCTCTGAAAACATTTTGAACTTTTTGAACCTCGGAAGAGCATAGAAGAACCTTCTTGGGCAGTTAGACCTGTAGCATCTCTGTGCTGGAGGAGCAGGCAGTAATAGCCCAAGCTAGAAGAAACAGTGATGAAGAAGAAGAAATAGGTTTAAGAGATGTAGGGACAATTAATGAAATTTTTTTTAAAAGCCAAAAACATAAAAAGCATCAGCTTGTATCTCTATTCTCTGTAGTTTCTAGAAGAACAATGCTGTGTTCTAACAAGGAAGAAAGGAAAAACAAAAAACCTAGCTATTATAAGAGCAGGAAGGAAATAAAGGCATGGTGGAAGATATTTTGTTTCAGTGGTCTATAGCTGTTGCTGTTGTAGCAGCAGAAATAAGAGCACTTTGCTGGGTATTTACCGCGCGCCTGGCACGGTGCAAGGTTTTCTTCACAGCAGCTCCAGGACAGTAGGTGCCATAAGTCCATCCCACTTTTGAGCTGTGGAAACCAAGGCTCAGGGAAGTTAAGCAACTTGCCCACCGCACACAGCTATTAAGTAGTGGAGCCAGAATTCAAACTCAGCCAGTTCCACTCCAGAGCCAGCATCTTACACACCGCCTCCTGTTCCATAGTGAAGCCTCTGTGCTAGCATCAGCTGGTTTGGCCCAGGCACTCTTGGTGACACGGAAAATGCTGGGCACCTGGACGCTGCTGCTTGCTGCCTCCCCGGGCTCCACATCTCCCTGGGCCAGTGCTGCGCGTGGCCAGTTGGAGGGCACGCTGCTGGGGCCACGCCCTACATGCTGGAAAGCCGCTGGGGCTGCATGCTGCCGCCTTTTTCTGGCCACACTGCTCCTGTGATCCTGATTGGGTAATTGTTGAATCCCACTGTTGCTGATTGGATGTTAAAGCTTGTTGCTGGTTGGATTTTAAAGCTTGATGTTGATTGGATGTTAAAGCTTGTAGTTGATTGGATGCTTTGTGAACCCTAGCAAGGGTATAAAAGCAGGAGAACAAGGAAGGGGTGGGGGGTCAGAAGATAGGAAGAGAGCTGTGACACTAGGTGTGCTGAGCCTGCCAGAGGAATAACGGCTGTTTCCGACTCTTCGTGTGCCGCTGGGTTCTTTTCCTGGTCAAGAGCTATAGCACTAGCTGTACACTTGCCGCAACATTTGGACCACAGGGACCAATCTCTAATGTGCTGCTTTGGGGGCAGAAAGCTATTCCTATAGCACAAAGGGTTCCAAGCCCTGATGAAAACCTCTTATGATGGAAGTTGAGAAGCTGTTTGTGTTGGCAGTTCCAACAAGCTTTTTTGAGCTGCTGGTCCAAGACTTTGCCCTCTGTTGAGCAGGAACGTGAAATGCCTCTCTGAAGTGTGTCTGAGTGGGCCGGGGCGCAGGCCTCTGGGAGGCAGCGGCTTGCAGGCGGGAGACAGCCGTCAGCTCTAAACCCCGGATGCAGCGATGGGAGGCCATCCTTCCTCCCGCCTGCTCGAGGTGCTCCCTGCGGGGAGCTCTGGGGAAGCAGCCAAGAGAAAGATGTATTCTCAGGAGGGTTTTTCTGCTGCTTCCAGGAATCATTTTTGGGACTGTTCTTCATGGCCCCACATAGCGTGTGATTAGAGAATCCCAGCAGCATAAAAACTGAAAAGAAATGAAGGCCTTAGCTGTGACGCATGATGATTTTTCCCCTTCTGGAAAACAGAACAGCTCTCTGAAGGAGAGAAGGACTTCTCTGCAGCCTGCGTCTGCACCTCCTTGGGTGCTTCTCAGGGACGAGCGGGATCCTAGCCGCACGAGCGTCCGGCAGGCCCGCCGGGAGCGCCCGTCCTCCTGTTCTGCCGTCCGCAGGCATCCAGATGCAGGCTCTTCCTCCTATAGCGCTCGGTGCTTTTTGTTTTCTGTTTTTTTTTTTTTGTTTTTTTTTAACTTTTAAACTTTAAATTTTAATGACTGTATGCCTGACAGAAAGGATTTGTGTTGGCTTCTCAGTTCTCAGAGCTGCTGCGGAGAGTGGGACGACTTTTCTGTTTTTTGTTTGTTTGGTTTACTTTCTCATCTTACATAGACATTTTACTTTTGTTCAGTTCTCTGAAATTAAAATGTTTTGAGTAGAGCGAATAACATAGCTTTCCTCAACTTGTCTACATTTAAAATGCTATTTGTAGGCTGTTTTTATCATACAGTCAACTAAATTTTGTAAAGTTTGAAATTGCACACCAGCTTTTGAAGACCTTGTATTTTTAACGTAATTTAGGGGAAAGATAATTCTGAGTGCCTTTTCTGGAAAGTTTTGCTGCTAGTCATTAAGCACTTTCCATAGGCCAGGATCTGTGCAAAACACTGGTGTGCAAAATGTTTTCTAATCCCCACAACAACCCTGCAAGAAGGGTGGTATTAATTTGCGATGGGCAGGTGAGTAAACTGAGGCTTAGTGAGGTTATCGTTAATTGGCTTAAGGTCAGTCTGGATCTGAACCCAGGTTATCTCAAGAGCAAGGGACATATGGATACAGGCACACGTCACACTCCGTTGCATGCCATAATAAAAACAATTAAAACATTTTTTCATTCTGAGAGCAATGGTGAATAGGACTATGTTTTAGGAAGATGTCTACCTCATATCTCCCATACAACCAACGCTGGGCTTATCATCCTTTCCTCCACCCATCCTCCTACTCCTCCATCTAGTTGGTGCTTAGTGTTGGAACTGGCACAACATCCACCGGCTTTTCTAAGATAAAAAACTCCAAGTGGCTTGTGGCTCTTCCCTCTGTGTATCTAATCTGGAACATTCCATTTTTCTCATTTCCTTTTCCCACTCTCAGTGCTATTGTCCCCACTGGTCATTTGGACTATTGCAGCAACCTCCAGAGAGTTCCAGTCTGTCCCAGTCTTCTGCTCCAAATAACGTCAGTGAGACAACACTTTGTGCCTAGAAGACCCTGTTACGCCCTGGTCCTCACACACTGGGCGAATGGCCAGCTCCACCTCCTGGCTTTGTAAGCTCTTCACACTCCAGCCCTGGGTTGCTTTCACATCTCATCTTAAAACCCAGTGTGCACACAGAACCCCTTCAGCCCCTCCATCCAACGTTTGCCTTCACTGAATTTTTCCTCATTTCCTACTCTTGCGAGACCTTTCCCATCTCTCTACATCAGAGCGTACCTTCCCTATTGCCTTTTCTTTACCTGAAAAACCCCTGAACAGCCTTGAAGTCCCAATTCACATGTCACCTTCTGATTCCTCCCCAAAGACAGTAGTTCTACATGGTGTTCTGACAGTACTTAGTTAATGTTATTGTAAAAAGCATTTCGTTGTCACTTTCCAGCTCCATGTTTCTCCCTTCCATGAAACTTTCAACTGTCTAATGATAAAGATGGTGTCCTCTCACCTTGGCATCCTCTGTGCCTGGCCCTGGTTAGTGCTCCATAAATAATTGTTGGATGAATAGAAGGATGAATGGATGGAAGGATAGATGGAAGGACAGGTATGTTGATTGGCAGCAGGGAAGCCAGACAGGAGCTATTTCAGTGGCTGGACAATGAAAACAAATCATGAGCTAAGGTGTCATCAATAAGAATCAAGAGGAAGTAACTGTTTTGAAAGAGATTTTAAATTAGAAGGATAGAGTATGGTGATCCAGTGTATGTAATGTGGTAGGAAGATGGAGGACTTATTCCTCCTTGACTCTCAATCTTGGACGACTTTGATGGATGGAGAGAGTACAGAGGAAGGAGGGTGATTTTGGCTGTGGTGAGGGCACAGTTGAGATTTTAATTTTTTGTATATTGAGATAATATGTGGGATATCCAGGCAGAATTGTTCTATAGACATTTGAAAATTCAAGGAATATTTGGATCCTTGCTCCTTAATCACCCAGAGGGTAATTCAGGCTCCTGCCTGGCATTCCTTTCCTCAGCTGCACTGTTTGTCCCTACCCTTTCCCCATGCACCAGTCTATACGTTTCTGACATGGAACGATGTCCAGGACATGTTGTAATATGTATAGCATCATCCATTGTATTTTTAAAGGGATGTGTGTCTGTGTTTGCCTTTTGCCTAAAAGCTTTCTAGAAAGATTGACAAAAAGCCTTTAACAGTGGGAGTGGTTATTGGGGAAAGTGGATGGGGAATATAACTTTTCTTTTTATAAGTCTTTTATATTTATTTTTTTATTACTAGCATGTGTGATTTTTTTATTAAGATATATTCACATACCATAAAGTTCACCCTTTTAAAGTGTATAATTCAGTGGTGGTTGGTATAGTCATAAGGTCATGCAACCATCACTACTATCTAACTCTAGAATTAAAATTTCATCACCCCAGAAAGAAACCCCATACCTATTAGCAATCTCGCTCCACTCCCCCCATTCAATACTCCCTTCCCACAGCCCCTGGGAACTACTAATCTATTTTCTGTCTCTAAAGATTTGAGTATTTGGGACATTTCATGTAATTTGGATCATATATTATATGGTCCTTTGTGGCTGCCTTCTTTCACTTAGCATACTGTGTTTGAGTTTCATCTGTGTTGTAACATGTATCAGTACCTCATTCCCTTTTGTTGATGAACAATATTCCATTGTATGAACGCATCTCGTTTTGTTTATCTGTTCATTAACTGATCGACTTTTGGGTTGTTCCCACTCTTTTGCTGTTATAAAAAGTGCTCCTATGAAGAAGTTGTTGTTTGAACATATGTTTTCATTTCTTATGTGTATGTCCCTAGGAGTGGAATTGCTGTGTCATCTGGTAACTCCATGTTTAACTTTTTGAGGAACTGCCAAATTGTTTTCCAAAGTGGCTATGCCATTTTACCTTCCCACCAGCAACACTGGATTGTTCCAAATTCTCACTAATGCTTGTTATTGTTTGTTTTTTTTGATCACAGCCATCTTAGCGGGTATGAAGTGGTATCTCATTGTGGCTTTGATTTGCATTTCCCTAATGACTAGTGATGCTGAGCATGTTATCATGGTCTTATTGGCCATTTGTATATCTTATTTGGAGAAATGTCTATTCATATCCTTTGCCCATGTTTAATTAGGTTATTTGTCTTTTTATTGTGTGATTTATATATTATGGATACTAGACCCTGATTAGATATATGACTCTAATTTTTTCTTGTATATTAGTAATTTTACACTTTTATTTGATATATTCTATTAAAAATCCTATCCAAAACATAATAGTTAATATTTTTAATAAGTTGAAAGAGAGATAGCTTAAAAAATTATGCTCTCAGAGAAAACAAGTAGATTTATACTATTATAATTAAATATGTTGCTTACAAATAAATTACCAGGTGACAGCATTAAACTGGCACTGCTTTTTTGAGGGTGTGATGAAGTAAGATTAAGAACAGTTTACTGAATATTAAGAACTTTTAAAAAGTGTAATCTTGACCTCACACATATGTACTACTATAAACATACATGTGGCCACATATGAAATAGATGTTTCTCCTCTTTTGGTCATGTCTTAGCTACCTTTGAAATGGACCCTTACCTTGAATATTTGCTTAGTTTTTATATGTGCTGATGTGACTGATCTTCAAAACTTGAGCCACTTCCAACCAAATAATTTGCCCGTTTAAATGCTCAGGGTATGGCCTCATTTTATAGTGCCATAAAATGAAATTTAAAAAGCCTCTCCAGAGAGCTGTGATTACTATTTTTTTCTTTAGTTGTTAGCCAAGCTAATAAATATTCTTAGCAGTTCTGTCATTGTATGTCATATAAAAGCGGATCTAATGATCAAACCCAAGAGAGGATCCCAAGCACCACAGCCTCTGTGTGGCTCTAGAGGAAGAAGTGATCTACCTGATAATTAGACCCCTGGGTTTTGGAAGCAAGACTTAACACCCCCCCCCCAAGAGGGGTGGATGAAGGGGCCCTTGAAAAGGTTGGCTTACTGCAGATGAACAGGCTGCTAAGGGGAGTGAGGGTGTCACTGCAGGGCCCCATGGTGCGGTGTGTTCCCAGCCTCACTGAAGAGATGCTTGGCTGCAATTGGACAGTCACAGTGGCCTCTCTCTTCACAGGCACACACTGGTGATGTGCACGTCTCCTGCCCAGCATCTTGGCTTTCCTGTCTTCCAGCTTTTCTGGCTCCCTAGCATAGCATCTTGGGTTCTATAGCACATGGTCTCTCTTTGCAAAGGTCTCCATTAAAGATTGGGACCTTTCTCAAATTTTTGACAGCCAGTAATTCATGAAGGAGAAATGAATTAACTCCATTTTAGCATAGATGTAGGGCGAGAGAGTTGTTTGGACGTGATTGCTGCAGGCTGTTAAGACAGCTACTTAGCTTTCAGGGCTGGCAGGAGAAGGATGAAAAGTAATGAGTTAACCTGCTAAGAATTTGGCCATTTTAATCATTCAAGTCTGGGTATACTTTGTTCCATTTATGCCGAGTAGGGAAACAGTTATCTTGATAAGCAGGGATTTATCTCACCCCCACCTCTCAGTGGCTGCCTAGATTCTGAGTAAAATGGAACCCTTTATGTAGCAAGGGGAATGGGCATGCTTTGTATGAGTAAGAAAAAGAAAAAAAAGCCATTGGTATTTTTTCAAAGTTCTTATCAGCAAAGAGCATTACTGAGAAATCCAATAGGGTAGTGATGACATTCAATTTTATTTGTACCAGGAATGCACAGATGGCTGGAGTTAGCAGCTATTCATTTTTAGCACATATCTCTCCTTATTGTTAGTGGGAATTATACAGACCTATCAAAGAGGGGAAAATAGAGGAGAGTCTGTAGTATCAAATAAACGTGTACCATTTTGTGCAAAGGTCACATACTTCGAGGAATTCCTTTCTATAATTGTAACTTGCCGTAGTGAGTTTATTCTTTTTGCTGAATTTGTGTGTTGTCCTGGTATTTTTAATGGCCTGAAGAAAAGCATTTCAGCAAACTGCACAGGTCTGAGACTTATAATTAGTCATTGCGGCTTGCAAACTCTTATGTGAATAGCTCAGTCAAGATGTATTTTTACATAAAAGTTTCCCTTCATTAATTGCCTGGGAAATGCTTTCAGTTCATGGAGATTTGTAAATCTATATTATAAAATATCCAATTCCCAACAGTTTAGTCAGTGAGAAACCTGTATTTTGTTGTTGTTTGTTTGTTTGTTTGTTTTTGAATCATCATGTTTTCAGGTGTTGCCAGGACTTTTCCTTTAATCAGTTTCCTCTAAAGAACAATGTAGAAAATAAAAACCAACAGTCAGGGAAGCTACTGTTCCTTGTCATTACACTTCTACATTTGAAAGGTTAACTAATACTGTGGTTTTCTAGGAAATCCATATTAAAATTTAATAATAAAAAATAAAGACCTCAAATGGAAAGAAAATAAATTAATAATTAATAAATTAAGTCTGCAATGACTTAAAAATATAAGCAACATAGGACTTGAGTTCACTGTGGCACAAAAATGTATTAAGAATTTGACACATTATTTTCGAATTGTGTCTTAGTCTTTTTGTACTGATATAACAAAATAGCACAGACTGGGTAATTTATAATGAACAGAAATTTATTTCTCACGGTTATGGAGACTGGGAAGTCCAAGATCGAGGACCTGGCATCTGGTGAGGCCCTTCTTGTGGCATCATCCTATGGCAGAGGACAGAAGGGCAAGAGAGAGAGCAAGACAGGACCAAACTTGTGTGTTTCTAAGGAACACATTTCTGCAATAACAGCATTAATCCATTCATGAGAACGGGACCCCCATGACCCAAACACCTCCCACTAGGTCCCTCCTCCCAACACTGCTACATAGGGGTCAAGTTTGTACCACATGAACTTTGGGGGACTTGTTTAAACTTTAGCAAACAGAATGTTGCCTTCCTTGTGGGCTGGGCTTTGGATATGTTGATTACAGAGGGGTTTTCAGTTTCTTCAGTTGGGAAAGGGAAAAGTCTTTCTTGCTGATTTCTCTTTTGAAGGAAACATTCTGATTTTATAAGGTTCAACAAGAAAGAATTTAGGATGTGTATCAGCAAATGAGCCTTATAATAATCAGAGTCACTACAGAGGCTGAGAAATATGAGGTAGAAACCTTATTAGCAGAGCAAATCACCCATTTTTTGCAAATGAATTCCTTCTTTCTGCTTTGTCTTGAATCTTAAATAGTTTTCATTTTCATCTAATTAATGTTGATGATGCTTTTCTTATAAAAATAAATAATTAGAATATTTTATTAGCCATAGAAAAATCAGTCTGTACAATATAACTTTAAATTATTTCTCATTTCTAAATTATGCTGTAGCTACATTTAATAAAAAGTCACTTATACATTATCCTATAGGAACTTTTAAAAAGTTTAGCTATTTCTCAAATGTCAGCTGTTCGCTGGTAAATGGTTTTCCTAGGTGCTGTATGAAGAATGTTAGAGCTTACCCCTGTCTGTCTTCGAAGGGTCGCAGGAGGTTCTCAGTCTATGTGCTCTCTGTTTCGTACAGCGGCCAAGGCCTGGTATAAAGGAGAGATGCCCTCACAAGCACTCTTCAGGGGTGTGTGTATGTGTGAAATAAATATAAACATAAAAGGAAATACATAAATATAAGATGTGCATATGTGTGTGAAATACATATAACATATGCATGTGTGTCTGTGTCCTCTGAGGTGGGCAATGGGTGTCCACTGAGTTTCCTGTGGTGAGAAGCAGAGGAGGCTCTTGGAACAGCACGTGGTGGGCATCAGTGACATGGTTTTAGAAAACAGTCTCATAGCTGGGCAGTGGGTTTTTTCTTTTCAGTAGTAGGGATTATCCTGGTTAACTGTAATAGGAAATTAGCAAGTATGGTAAGTGTGAGAATGTGGTGTCAGGTTAGGGAAATGACATGAGTTTTGGAGTCTAACAGATCCGGGTGGAGCCCAGCACTGCCTCCCTCTGGCTGGATGAGCTCTCTTCCCAAGTCGCTTACTGGCTCATCCTCATTTTCTGGTCTACACAGTATCTATGTTGTTGAGTTGTCACGAGGATTAAATGAGATGTGTATATCACGTGAACATTGCCTTGTCCATGGTGATGCTGGTAAAATGCCGCATTCTGTAGCATGCGTGCTTATGAACCGGAGTTGGGGTCCTGGTGGCTGCTCTGTGGATTTTAGGTCGGGCAGTATTCCTAAAAGCTGGGCCATCCTGCCCCTGGGAGCTGCAGAAGCACTGCCATCCAAGTGAAAACTAGAAAGGGCATGAAAAACTGTGGGTGCCCAGGGTTTTCCTGCATCCCGCCAGGGAAAGAGCCTATCCTGATTCTAGTATGGGGCATTGTGTCCCTTGAGGATACAGGCTTGGTGAGGAAGAGGGAAGCATGAGAGGGAAGGCTGATGTTGCCGGGGTCAGGAATTTGCTGATGGGCTCTCAAGACTTATTTAATCCTATCCCTTTATTTGTTTGTGTTTTTATTTTTTGGTAACAGTTATTAACATACCCTAGAGCAAGTGCTCTTTGGAAACCATTGAGTTAGGAAAAACATGTCATCAAGTGAAACTGAAACAGGTGGCATTGCAGTGATGAATTTTGGAAGTGGTTAATTGTTCCGAGGCAATTGTGTGAGGAAGTGGTTTGTTCTGTCTTCTCACATAATTGAGGGGGAAGTGGTTTACGCCCCCTTTGTCAATAATTCTGCCACTTTGTTATCCTTCATTGATTTTTGTTTCTTCTACCACCACTGATTCTGTTTTACTCATTCACATTGGGCTACAAGAAGAGGTTTGAGTTATGAGAAGAAGAGTGGAAAGAACAGGCACTTATTTTTGCAGTGTGTTGTCATGGGGATAAGTACTTGGGAAAGTGTAAGGATGCATAAATTACCATAAACCCCTCGTTGGCCATAAGTTAAGCCTTCTGAGATGCCTCAGGTTGCATTGATGAAAATGGTTTGGAAGAAGTTTGGGACAACGGAAAAATGAAGTCTGTTAGGTAGATACTAAGGTAGTTGCTAAGAACTGTTCGAAATTGGCAGTAAAAAACTTATGCTAATGAATTTTAGAATAACAGTAAAAGATTAAAACAAAGGTTTAAAAAGTTTTTAAAAATAGTTAACACAATGTGGACATGTTAGTTAATGTCCAAATCTGTGCTGTCCAGTAGAATAGCCACTACCTTCATGTGACTATTTAAATTAATTAAGATTAATTACTATTAAAAATCCATTCCACAGTTATACTAGCTGCATTTCAGTGTTCAATAGCCACATGTGGCTAGTGGCTACTGCATTGGACACCATAGAAGTAAAAGATGGCCATAATTGCAGAAAGTTCTATTGGATAGTGCATATGGGAGACAGAATTCTGACATAGCCCCATGCTCTCCGAGCCCTGGTTTTTATACCTTCATATAATCTCCTCCACTTGACTGTGGGCAGGACCTGTGATTTGCATTTAGTTGATAGAATATGGCAAAGCGCTGGATGCCATTCCTTGAACAGGGTATGTCATATGGCAAAAGTGCTGGGCTACCACTCCCATGGTTATGCTGTACAATGTAAAACTCCATCTTAGCAGATTGGGGAGAGAGATTTTCCTGCTAGCCTTGAAGAACCAAACACCCATGCTGTGAACTGTCTAGGTGAAGGGCCACCTGGCAGGGTACTTTGGATGGCCTCTAGGACCCAAGGGCAGCCTCTAGCCAACAGCAAGCAAAAAGCTGGGAACCGCAGTCATACAGCTGCAAGAAGAGGAATTCTGCCAACAGCCCAAATGAGTTTGGAAGCACATTCTTCCCCAGTTAAGCCTATAGATGAGAAATGTAGTCTGGCTGATGCCTTAATTTTAGTTTGGTCAGACCATGAACAGAGGGACCAGCTAAGTAATCTGAGCTTGGATTTTTGACCATAGGAGCTATCAGATAATAAATGAATATTATTTTAGGCTGCTAAGTTTGTGGTAATTTGTTATGCAGCAATGGAAATGTAATTCAGCACTGGTCTAAATTATCTTTGGGGTGTTCTGATAAGCTGCTTCTCAGACCAGACCCTAAAGAGAGTATACCTTGCTTTATTGAAGCTAGTGCTTTTTCTACCTTATAGAGAAAAAAAGATTGTAAATTTCAAAAAGGAATGTCTAACATCAATAAATGGGCAAAGGAAATGAACAGAAACTTTTCAAAAGAAGACAGAATAATGGTCAGCAAACATATGAAAAAATGCTCAACATCTCTAATCATTAGAGAAATGCAAATCAAAACCACAATGAGATATCACCTAACTCTAATGAGACTGGCCTCTATCAAAAAAATCCCAAAACAACTGTTGCAGCAGTGTGTACAGCTAGCATTACAGCTCTTGTTATAGCTCTTATTCATTTGACCACGGAAAGAACTGAGCAGCACACGAAGAGTCAGAGAACAGCCTTTATTCTTCCACAGCAGGCTCAGCACACCTAGTGTGACAGCTCTCTTCGTATCTTCCGATATTCTTCCCTTTCTGCCCCTGCTTTTATACCCTTGGTAGGGCTCAAGAAGCATCCAATCAACTACAAGCTTTAACATCCAATCAACAACAAGCTTTAACATCCAATCAAAAACAGTGGGATTCAAAAATTACCCAATCAGGATCACGCAAGCAGTGTGGCTGGAAACAGGCAGCGGCAGGTGGGCCTGAGGGCATTTTGGCATGCAAGGGTCCCGGGCGGCACACGGGGGTTCCAAGCAGCTGTGTGCCAAGGGGGTCCCGGCCCCAGCAGCGTGCCCTCCAACTGGTCATGCGCAGCATTGGCCCGCAGAAAGCAGAGCTACATGGAGGCAGCAAGCAGCCGCGTCCCGGCGCCCACCGTTTTCCACATCACAACAAATGCTGGTGTGGATGTGGAGAGACAGGAACACTCTCACATTGTTGATGGGACTGCACATTAGTGCAACTTCTGTGGAAAAGAATTTGGAGATACCTCAAAGAGCTAAAAAGAGAAATACCATTCGACCCAGCAATAGCACAATTAGGCATCTACCCCCAAAGAGCAAAAGACATTCTATAATAAAGACATCTGCACCCAAATGTTTATGGCAGCACAATTCACTATTGCAAGGATGTGGAAACAACCCAGTGCCCATCAATTCATGAGTGGATTATTAAAATTCGGTATATGTATACAATGGAATATTACTCAATAATAAGAAACAACAGTGATCTAGCACCTCTTATATTTTCCTGGATAGAGCTTGAGCCCATTATCTGAAGTGAGGTGACACAAGATCGGAAGAATAGGCTCCACTTGTACTTGCCATCAAATTGGTGCTGACTGATCAACACTATGGTGTTCACATGGTAGTAATATTCTCCAGGGATTGGGGGGTTGAGGGGTAAACTCACAATTAAAGGACACAGTGAGCATTGGTAGAGGGGAAGGGCATGCCTCTAACTTTCGCTTGGCTGAGGCAAAGACATAAAATGTAACCAAAATATTTGTACCCTCATAATACCCTGGGGGTGAGGGGGGCGGGATAAAACCAATGTCTGGGCCTGCTTAGTATGTTGCATCCACTTTTGTGACAAAGGTCTCATAACAATATCTGATAGTATTTTATCATTTTTATATAGCATAATAGATAAGACCATGATCTTTGGCATCATAGTAACAATGGTTCAAATTTTGCATCCTTTACTTATGAACCGTATGATGTTAGGCATAACATCTAAGCCTCTCTAAGCCTCTGTTTCGTTGTCTGTAATATGGGTACAAAATACCCTCCACATAAGGATTTTGTTTCTTTTAACTGGGGTTATATTTTTGCATTGCTTTGCACAGTGCTAATTCATAATTCTTAACTGGACATCCAAAAACAGAGAGTGTTTTTATTATTTAACAATATTTTAAAATAGATTTCCAATAGCAAATAATATAAACTCCAACACCTTATTCTGTACTCTAATTTGGAAAATCATCCTATAAGATTTTTATCTTCTTACACCTCCGTTTTATTTTATGTCTAGGCGGCTACAGCCTAATTCCAGATTGAATGCAATAAAAGTAGGTCTTGCATGTACAAAGTGCCCCCAGTGCTCATAGGCTGCTTGGGCTGTATATTGTCTGGGCAAATCGCCCCCAACCTCTGGCCAGACTGTGGAATGTTGGTTTCCTCCAACATTAGCCCCCTGGGGGTCAATTTTCACAGTTTCCATATGTTTTTATATTACCCCAAACTGTAGATACAGCTGACACCCTACCAAATTGGTCCTAATGTGCCTGTGTCTAACGGTGGAGTCGTAGGCTCTTAGAAGGATACAATACTCCATGGAATTGTGGCAATTATACGAATGTCTTGTTTTAAAAATATTCAGATTTCATTTTTTGATTTTAAAAGAAGTGAATGATGTACAAAGAGAAGATATGGGATGGCAACAGGGTAGGAGTTTTAGTCTTCTGCCTTGCCCCGTCTTGGGCTTGCCCCGTCTTGGGCTTGCCCCACGGTCCAGAAGTTCTGTCTTCAGATCTGTTGCCTGGTATCTGTACTCTCCCCGCCCCTTCGTCCTTCTCTTTACTTTCCCTTTCCATTTTGTTGAACTTCTACTTTTATCTTCACTCATTTTATCTCCACACTCTTTATCTCTGATTCCATCTGTTTATACAGGAAGAAGAACCAAACTCACTGTGATAAAATGAAGTTCCAGGATGCAAAATACAATGAACATTTCTTACTTGGGGGTAGATTCATCCATACAAAAGGTGGTCACATTGAGGTTAACAGGTTCAGAGAACGGAAATTAATGGGGAAATTGCACGGCACCCTTGTTGGTTTTGTGTTCTGCTTCGTAGCTGGGTCCTCGTTTCAGTAATCCTTGTTGCCACTGTGCTATTTAAACTGTTACACTCTCACCTTCCCTTCTGAAGCTCCCCTAGTGGAAAGCTAACCTTCTCAAATAACAACCTCATCTGTATCTAGTTCTCTAATAGTCAACCAAGCTGCTGCCCAGGGGTATTCCGTGAAGGTTAGAGTAATGTTTCTTGAAGTTTCTGTACTACAGAATAGAGATTTTCATTTCTGAGATTTTCCATTTCTGATCCATAGAATTTTCTTGGCTGCTTAGAAGAAGAGAAAGCAGGAAAGTGGTGGGAAGAAACTCTGCAATATTCTCCACAATTGGTTGGCATAGCACAGAGGCTAAGGGCTTGGACATAGTCTCTGGAGCCAGACTGATTGAGAATAACACTAGGTGTAACACTCACTAGCTGTGTAGCTTTGAGCATTTACCTTATCTGTAAAAGGAATAATCAAATACAACCTAACTAATAGGGCTATTGTGAGAATTAATTAAGCTAATATAGGTAAAGTACTTAGAGCACGTCATGTGATTTCACAGAGTAAGTTATAGGAGTATTTGCTACAACATGATTATTGGCACATGTTATAGACCCCAGGATTTGTCAAACTCAGCCCACAGGCCAAATCTGGCCCTGCTGCCTGTTATTGTAAATAAAGTTTTATTGGAATACAGTCATGAATATTTGTGTACATGTTATCTGTGGCTGCTTTTGTACTACCATGACAAGGTAGAGGAAAAGTTGAGTGATTTTGATAGGGGCTGTAGAGCCCACAAAGTCTAAGATATTTACTATCTGACCCTTTACAAAAAAAAAAAAAAAAAAAAGCTTGCTGACCACTGTTCCAGACTTTGGAAAGTCTTTCTCAGCCCCATAAATGAGAATAGGCCATCAGTTTGCCACAAACTATGTAGATGTTTTTCACCATGTGTTGAATACCAATTAAATTAGGAAAGAAATACCCAGGCCTTTGTGTGTGTGTGTGTGTGTGTGTGTGTATGTGTGTGTGCCATATGTGTGTGTGCATGTGTGTGTGTGTTTGGTTTGGCCTCAGCTTCTTAGATTTTTCAGTTTAATTTTGAAAACGACCTTTATAGCAATGAGAACTCTTATGTTTTTATCATATTAACACCAGGTAATAATACTCAGTTGATATTTATCATCAGTCCAGATTTCTGTGTTGTTTTTTTTTAACTGTGTCCCATTTTATTGATAGTAAACTGAGAATCATTTTATGAGATTTGACTCTTTTTTTAAATAGAAATTCCTGAAAACAAATGTAAGAGAATATTAATTAATGTAATCCCTAGATACACATTCCTAAATAGCTTTAAGAGTTCACATAAAGTATATGACATACAAAAGGGAGCCTGTTTAATATTTGGACCAAAGAGAGGGCGGGTTTCAGAATTAAATTCAATCCAGCAGAAATCTGCTGGTGTCAATGGCCTGGGCATTGTGCTAGACCCTTAGTGAAGAGGAGACAAGAAGACAGGTGTGATCACTGTGCAGAAAGCGCCTACAGCAGAACAAGGAAGACAGGAAAGGATCAGAAGTGTAAGGGGTTTGTGGCAGCCACGTGGGCGTTTGTAATGGGAAGACCCAACTTTCTCTGTAGATCGAGAAGGCTTCCAGGGATATCACTGAAGTGAGAGGTTAATGAGTTACCTGAGAATGGGTGGGGTAGGGGTGAGGTAAAGAGTTTCTAGAAGAGGAAAATGCTTGTGCAGAGGCCCTGAGGACAGTAGGGCCTGGCATGTCCAAATGGAAGGCCCTTGTGGATAGGGCGAGGAGGATGAGATACAACTCAGGGAGGTAGGAGTTAGGTCTGGTAGAAGTCATGGGCAGAAGCATGGGTGTTTTCACAGGTGGTGGAAATCCATTAACAAGTTTTGTGGGGGAGGGAGATGGAATCTATCTGTGCACTTTCTTCTGCCCTGCTGAGAGTGGCTTAGATGGACCAGTAGGAGCCAGCATCCTCATGCAGCTTGGAGATGATGGTAGCTTGGGCCAGAGAGGTTGTGGTTAAGAGTCATTCCTTCACTCTGGTGAATGACACCCTGCCTGTCTGGTGGTGGGATGGCCCATGAGCAATTCAAAATGCAAATACACATAAGCTGTTGTGCTGAGGGCCATGAGGCAAGTGCGCAGGGTGCAGGCGCAGAAATTTTCAGTGAGGAGAGAAGGCATCCTTGGATTTGGTGCTCAGCAAAGGGCCCCCTGAGGAGGTCATTCTTTAGCTGAGACCCAAGGGAGGAGGGCAGCTGTGGGAGGAATGGTGGCTATGGAGAGGAGTCCCAGATGGAGAGCACAGTCTGTGCCTATGCCCCGGTGGGAAGGAGTTGGTATATGCCCTAGGAACTGAAAGATTGGATTCTGGGGCTAAAGGTGAGAATGGGATGGAATGACACTGGCTGGTGCAAGTCCACAAATCTGTGATTTTGCTCTTTGGGAAGTGGAAAGCTGTTGGAGGATTGTATGCCAAGAAGTGCATGATCTGACTTGTTTCGAAAGACTTGCTCTTGCTGTGGAGTGGATAATGGATTAAAAGGGAAGCGAGAGTAGAAGTAGGGAGACTGAGGAGGAGAGAAGAGCATCATGGTCCAGGAAGGGAGTGGTGGTGGCTGGAGCTATCGCGGCAGCAGGAGTGATGGGGAAGAGGGGTCTGGGCTCCCTGTTGCCCTGTCTGTACTCCTGCACTGCGGGCTCTGGGCAGGGCACCGAGGCACTGGGGAATATGTGGAGCCACACGCACTGAAGCAGGGGATACCTGCCGGGCAGGCACAGATGGCAGGGGAACCCTGCTTTGGGCACTCCTGGAAGTGAATCCACCACCAGCTTCAACCACGTGGGCTGAGAAGCCTGAGCATGTAGTGCAGTCTACAGTGAGAGGGAGTGTCAATGAGACAACACATTTCGTGCTTGACAATGAGAAACGTAACTGTCCCAGAGCTACCATTCTCAGACCTGCATGACCACCCTGTGCTCCCGGGGTCACCAGACCTAGATAGGAGGCCAAATGACAAGAAATGTATTTGGTAAATAGTAAACCAGAGCCAGGCTTGTTAGTTAATCACCTGACCCTTACAACTGTGTGTGGTTTGCTTGCTAGGAAGAGCATCTTACTATTAATATTAGATGCCTTTGGATTGAACATTGAGCCCTGAGGAGGGTGAGAAATAGGCCTTGCCTTTTCCCTTTGAGTTTTCTGTGGGCTCAGACCAGTCCTACCAAGTCCATCTGGAGGGGTAAGGAGACATTAGCCATCACCCCACTTTCTCTGCTTTCCATCCTGGGGTTTTCCTGAGTAGGTTCCCACCACTTCTAGCTTCAGCTCTTAGTTACTGGTTTCCATTCGCATTTGAGATGTATGCAGTCGATATTTGGGGGAGAGGGTTCTTCAGGGTCAGAACGAGGGAGAACATTTGGAGGAAGCCAGCCCTTCAGAACCTCTCCTCAGAGTGAAATATCCACAAGGAAAATAAACTTCTTTTGCTAATTGTGACCTTCTGCAGTGCAACCTAAAATTGTTCCCAAGGTCTTCCTGGCTTGGGTGGGAAGGTCAAAGGTGAAGGTAGGGGAGTGGATATGTGCTCTAGAGGAGGGTTTGGGGCAGGGGAAGCAGGCTGATGTTTATAAAGCACTCACTGTAGGCTTGGGACTGTTTAAAAGGATTAGGTTTATTAAATCATTTAATGCCCCCATCCCCAGTAATATAACTTGGCCAGTGTCGTGGCCCACTTATAGGACAGAGGATGAACATACAACACAAAACACAAATGCAGAACACAAAGAAAAACGCGGACACACATACAGACGGTTGACTCGAGTAATAATATACCGGGTCAGTTTTATTTTTATACTCTAAAAAATTAAAGTTAGTTCCTTGTACGTAACTGCCCAGGCATTGCAGCAATGGCCATAAATTCCAGAATACGTAGCCTTAGGGAAGCAGACGTCCCCTGGCTCAAGGTTTCCAGGTGGTTGCTCTAGGCGCCAGGCATAGATCATGGACTGAGATTAGCAAGGATGGGGAAGGCAAGTCACAGGGGGCATTTCTCATTCCCAGCTTTTCTTAGCATGACCCCCTAAGATCTTCAGCTGAACCCTGGCGGCTTTGCCTGGTTTAGGTCACCCCTCCCTTGAGGGGTCTTACCCGCCATTGACTAACCAGCCATCTTATGGGGTGTACACAGCAATCACAGGAACAATGTGTTTATCGTGTGGCCTCCAGAGCCCCAATGCTGTGGGGTGGGGCTGCTCTTGCTTACTTGCAACTCAGGTCCTTTGTTATGCCTCTAGGCAACACCTTGTTTTTATTATGCCTCAAGGCAACAGGGGCCTTGTCCGGAACACATTACTTTTAAATGCTCTGGGCAGAGCGCGTACATTACTGACTTTAATTCTTAAACTAGGAAAATATATGCCAGTCCCCTACAGCCAGGGTCACAGACTTGGTAAAGGATGAAGCTGCAATGAGGATGCAGCCAATCTGGCAACAAAGTCCTTGGTCTTGAGCATCTTACTGTATGTCCTTCAACCCCCTTGGTCCCAAAATGATTGAATCATTTTATCAGACTGAGCGATGAATAGCCTGATAGGGTCGTTTCCTCCAGGGAAGGTTTTGCTGGCGGGGCCTGGTGCTGCAAGGTGCCCACAGTATTGCACTAGCCTACAATGCTCTTTGCCTCTGGGAAGCTCCACTTCTCAAGTTTTCAAATCTGAACACTCCCTTCCCTTTAACCCTTTAGCACTTTCTTTCTTTAGCTTTCTTATTAGGTGCTGGGTATATCCTGCTGGCCTGGTGAGTGATAAAATGATGTCTTTTTAAAGGTGTATTGCCATTATGTGCTTTAACTGAAGGTGGCCTTGTCTCTGGGTTCTTGTGTGGCCCCCAGCACCACAGAGGAAGCAGAAGACAGGATGGTGGTCCCCTCCAGCAAGCAAGTACTGTCAGTAGGGAGGGCAGGAGGACTAAAGCAGGGAGAGAAGCCAAGACTGAAGGCTTGAGGAGATAGGCTTGGGCATCCCAGTGAAGGGTTTACACAAAGACTTCAGCAACAGACCATCATCAAAGCTAGTGGCCAAAAAGTCGAGCTGCTCTTGAGAGGCTGCCACAAGATGCAAAGTCCAAGAGATTTGGCTCTAGAGCTAACTCTCCAGACCTTGGCTCTTTGCTGGAAAGAGAGCTGGATTCAAGTAGCCACAACAGGCCAGATCCTTTCTCTTCCAGGAAGGGACATCACACTCATGACATTTAGCACACTTATATTTGCTATAAAAATATCTTTCCAGTATTTATGGTAGCTTTCTGAAATTTATAGCTTCGCTGAAGTACTGAATGGTATTTACAAGCAACAATAAATGGAATCATCTCAGCATTTAAAAGTAAAAGCTTCTATTATTGGAAATTCTGCATGCAATATGCATTGTGAGCTTCCCTTGTGTGTGTGTGGCCTATCTACTTGGGCAGTCATCTCGAGATCCAAGCTTACTTCCCCATGCTTGTCATGATCTCCCTGCAATGCTTCCATCAGGATAACCTACCAGAAACATAACTCTTACTGTTATTAAGGAAAGCACAAGTTGAAGCTAAATATGTGACAATAAGCATTTAATAATGCATTCCAAAGTCTGTTTTTCGAGTATTTGAAATGCCTGCTGTTCTGGTATGGGAGAAGCCAAAATAATATGTGTGCAGAATATCGCACAAGACATGATCACATTCGTATTGTGAGCTAAGAGTGAAACAGTGAACTTGCTGCGGTCTGCTCTGAACATTTTACCAGTACTAACTCTAACTCGTCAACCCTTCACAATAACCCCATGACTTAGATTCAGTTGTTATTCCCATTTAATATGTGAAGAAGCTGAGGCACAGAGAGGTTAAGAAACTTGCCCATGGTCACATAATTAGAAATGGTAGACTTGTGATGGGAGCCCGGGCAGTCTGGGCCCAAAGTTTATGCTGTCAGCCACTGTGCTGCAGCCGCTCCTGGGGAATGCATATGGGCAGAAACGGTGTTCCATGAGATCGTGCCATTTTGTACTCGCAGTTAGACTTACATCTGCCTAATCTATCCAAGAGAAATGAAAGCATATGCCCACAAAAAGGCTCATATGAGAATGTTCATTGCAGCTTTATTCTTAACAGTAACAACAAAAAAAAGTGAAACAGCCCAAATATCCATTAACAACATAATAGCTAATCAGACTGTAGTATTAATATATTCATATAATGAAATACTACCCAGCAATAGGAAGGAATGAACTGATATACTCACAAGATGTGTGAATCTTATCCCCTTATGCTGAGTGAAAGAAGTCAGACACAAAAGGATATATGCTGTATGATTCCATGTATATGAAAGTCAAGAACAGGTGAAACAAAAACATGTAGATAAAAGTTAGAATAGTGATTACTTCTGGGCAGGGGAGGGGACATGAGGCTGGATGATGGCAATGTTCTATATATATTTTTTTTCTTTTTTTTCATGTCATTGGCAATGCTATATATTTTGCTTGGTCAAAAATCTTTGACTTGTGCACTTATTTGTGCATCGATATGTATTTATACCCTATTTACACACACACACACACACACACACACACACACACACATGCTATATATTTTGCTTGGTCAAAAATCTGTGACTTGTGCACTTATCTATGCATCTGTATGTATTTATACTCTATTTACACACACACACACACACACACACAAATGCATACAGTAAAAATTGAAGTTCCCCTTCTTACCAAATTCCAATCTTTTCCTTATTGGTAACCATTGTTTATAGACTGGTGTGGGGTTTCCAGGAGTTTCCATTTACCTGCATGTGTGTAAATATTCACCCAAATAGGCTTTCATATTTTAACTTAAGTAAGATCAGACTATATTATTCAGCTACCTGCTTTCTTTTTCAGTTAACAATGTATCTTGAAGGTTTTTCCGTATCTATACTTCATTTTGTCTTAATCTTTTTAGCTAGCCTGATTCTATACTATGAATATACTTTATTTCTTCAGTCAGTTTCCTTCTGGTGGGCAGTTAGGCAATTTTCAAATTTTCACTTTTACAGTTGTAATGAAAATGTTTGTACATATGTATTTGTGCATGTGTACAAGCATTTATGTAGACTACTTTCCTTGAAGAAGGGTTTACTTGGGCAAAAGATATGTGCACTTTGGTGGGAACTGCCAAGTCGATTTCCAAAAATGCTTTTCTTAATTACACTTCTCCGTACACATACAAGAGAGCTGGATCCCAGCATCCTCTCAACAATGGATATTGTCAGTCTTTTAAGTTTCTGTTTGAGAGCAGATGGTTAAAAAAAAAAAAGGCATCTTTTTGTTTCCATTGAGATTTTAAAAGAAGAGAAATTTTGGTTTTCTCTTTTTTTTTTTTTTTTTGCAAATGTACACATGTCCTTGGAGCAGCGCGTGCATCTCCTGTCCTGTGCTCCTTCCCATGTGATTCTGAGTGCCTCAAAGGCTGGCATGTTCTCACCAGCAAGTTTGAGGATATGTTCTAGTTTTAATTTGACAGACTATTCTAATGAAAACAGGATTCTGTTCTCTCTGACATTCATATTTAATATGGCTGCCATTGTTGACCTTGACACCTGCTGGAACTTTTTAATTTAATCCAGATTCCTTAATGATGGCTGAATTTTGAAAGTGATATGACTCACTTTCTGAAGCTGTTACAACCTAGTCAATTTAAGTTGAGCATTGAAAACTGACCTTACTACCATATTTTCCAAATACCCTTCCTCTCATAATTCTTATCTTCTTAAAATTTGCATCTTGGATATATTTAATAGTGTTTTTTTGGAGAAAAAAATTCACTCCAAAGAAACTTTTTTTCCTGAACATGGATCAGGTCAGTCTCTGGCAGAGCCATGAAACTGCCCAAGTTGCCAAGTGGGTGGGAGTTTGGAGAAGAGGAACACTTTCTTCTGGGGCAGGATAGCAAGGAGGTGTTGCAATCTGTATCCCCAAGGGTCCTGTATTCCAGATTTTGGAGACAACTGAGAGCCTCCTGGTTTATTCAGTGTGGGTATACTTCTGCAGGTGAAGGGGAAAGATGTGGAGACTGGTAGGTCACTTACAGATTTTATTCTTGGAAATGCTGAAGTTGTTAACTAGCAAAAATCACTGTGGTCATTTTTTCACTGAGCATTTGTGAGGGCATTTTCTCTTCTCCAAGGGATCTAGTTGTTTTTAAATTTCATGACTCCTCTACCTGCCTCCCTCATAAATTGCCATTTTACCCTATGCTTCAGGTAGCCTTAGGGCTTCCCTAATGGACACCTGAGAGAGGGGTTGTCTAGTAGCTGAGGCTTTGCTCACCTGTTCCCTACCCCACTTTGCCTCTTGTCTACCTCTGCCACAGCAATTCTGTTTTTCCTCTTTGACTTGTAAGCTTTTATTAGCTTACAAGTTTCTTGTAAGCTTTTATTAGAAGAAAAGCTTTGACTGCTAAAAACATCTTTGAAAACTGTGGCAGTACTACAGGGGTGTGTGCATACTTTATCTGTACCTATTCATGGTCTTGTATACAAAGACAATATGATCAGTCTCATCACCTTGCTATCAGTCAATCTAATGGGACCAAACCCTAAGCAGTGCCATCCACAGCCCATCTCTCTGTTTCAACCACTAGTGCCTTAAATAAGGGAGTGTTTGAAGGAAGGGTTGGAGAATGCTGGAGACAGGCTTCCCTCACAGTGCCAGAACTTCAGGTCCTCATTTTTCTTAGCAACTGATGCTTAACTGGGTTTGGACACATGGGTTTGGCATTCAATCCAAAAGAAAAAACACTGAAGTATCCTTGAAAGTAAGGTATATCTGTTCAGACTGCTCTGAGAACTTTGTGGGAGTTCTTTCAGTATGCAAATGATGTTTGTAATAATAATATATTTTATTTATCAGTGGTACTTGGTGAGAGGGGGGACATTTAACAGTAGGTCTTATTTAATGGTATGCTTTCAAGTAATAAATGTATTTATTTATAAAAATGTCCTCTAATTAAACAATCACACTAATCATACTGACCTTTCCATCACATCCTGTTACTGAGTGCTGGCCTTATTTCCTAAGGAATTGGAAAATGTGCTTGCCCCAGGTTAGTATGAGCTTCGGAAATACTATATACTCATACAATTAGAATGCAAGAGGTCATTCTTAACATCTTTATGGTAACCAGAAGATAATTCTCTAAAAGTAGATTAGCATGGAGGATTGACTTGGGGTTTCATATGTGTATGTTGATGTATCAGGCAAAAATGGGGAATTATCAGATAAAAATTATGCAATCCAAATGATGACTAAGGAGATGGTTAGTCTAGTTTGTCTATATCCTCCTATAAGTGCCACCAAGAATATTTAAATCATTGCTTCAGTTGGTACCGTAAATAGTCATAAGAAGCCGATGTGCACAGAATATTTTTCTTTTTCAGAAGTGGAATCTCATTATTTGACCAGGCTGGACTCAAACTCCTGGGTTCAAGTGATCCTCCTGGCCCAGCCTCCTGAGTAGCTGGGGCAACAGGCATGGAATATTTTTATTAGAAGGATTCCTAATATCATTTGACTAAATAAACAATTCTCTTGAACATCATTTTCTTAGTGTGGGAGACAGTAGGGGAGTACACAATTTTATGAGGACTAGAAATGAGAGTTTCTTATGGAGAGCAGTTTTCATGTGATTTTAAATTGTTTTAATTTGACATATTTGTTGTTTATTATCTAGTTCTGTTTATATTTTCAAAAGAGCAGTGATTCTCAATACGCCTGTTTTGGGAGTCAGGGCTCAGTAAGGGCTGATGTAGCAATGTTGGGGAGAGGGGCGAGGGATAGAAGGATTAGAAGGGACCCCAGATGATTCTGTCTCTCAGCTGTCCTCCTTTGGTCACTGCTCCTAGCCCTCTGTACTGCCCTCCCACCTCCTCATGCGTTGGATTAGATTTATAACAGCTGCCGTGGACATGGTTGCCTAAATCTGTGGAATGTTTTGCTAAACGCTGCTGGTGAAATAGTCCACATTAAGCTTGTAACTCCTGTTTTTTTTTTTTTAACCCATTCTTTATCCTTAGTCTTTTACCCACTTGATCACTTTATGATTTTGCACTTTGACATTCTATAGATTCATTAAGAACTTTTGCTCCAAGCCCCAGAGCTTTGTTTAACATTATGATTAGCCAAACTGTTATTCTATTTGAGCTAAGTGATGACAATGTATTTGATTGGAGCCTTGTAATTGTTATTTTAAAATCAAAGTAATGGATTATGATCTCAGAATAAGAACATGATCCCAAAGAATAATAATAATTAGAACAGCAATCACTTAGGAGAAAATAAATGCCCCATGATGGACCACAGGCCCTGCATGCCTGGGCCCCTTACCTGTACAGTCCCATCTCCTCCTCTGTTCCTCCTTCACCCTGGGCTAGCCTCACTGCCGCTTTCCAGTTTCTTCTTTCCTACGTCGGAAGTTGCATGTGTTTTCTCTACCTGAGGAGCTCCTCCACTGGCATTTCTCTTGGTTGGCTCTTTCTACTCTCAACCATAGTCTCGCTTCCTTAGGGAGGCCTTCTCTGGTCACAGTGTCTGAAGTCATCTCCTTCCGCTCCACCGCCTGTCCACACATGCGCATCGTCACCTCTCACGGCGAGGTATTAACATTTGTTTCCTTCAACGTCAGGAAGCCTAAGTTGGGTCTCCTTGGTGCTTGTCCGTCTTGCGCACTGGACTCTAAACTCCATGAAGGTGAAGACTATACCTGTCTCATCCACCACTACAGCCCTGGTGCCATCCTGGCAGCTGGCATTAAGTGGGTGCTCAGGAAATATTTGTGTTTGAATGAATGGAATATTCTGGGGTTTCAACTGTTTCCTGAGCCCATATCTAGATATTCTGTGGTTAGTATTTCTGAAGTCTATTGTTATAAGATATGATCTTCCAGTGGTTGAATTTAACCCAGTTGTGTTGACTTTTCTCAGGCATATGAAGGATCAGAATAAGAAGGTGGCCAACCTCAAGCACAATCAACAGTTGGAAAAGAAGAAGAACGCTCAGTTACTGGAAGAAGTCCGCAGGCGAGAAGATAGCATGGCTGACAATTCTCAGCATTTGCAGGTGAGCCCATGCTTTTCCTCTTAATCCATAAATAACTGGAGGCTGACTATCTCAGGAAGGTAGTCATTCATGCAGGAAAATATGCGCAGAAATGGTGGGCTTGCCTCAGTCTAGTGCTAACTATGTACTCCCAGGGAGCCTCATAGGTCTTTCCGAGTGTCATTTTCAAAATGATGCCCAAGGAAAGCTGATTACAGTGGAGCCTAGAAGTGCGGCACAGAACCTCCTGGTTCCTGGATTTCACTTTAAAGGTAAGGGCAGCATTCATAGAGTTGGCAAGAAGCTTAAAACATAGAAATGTCTTCCCTTTCCATTTATATGTAAGTTGGTTTGGGGTTAGTAGAAGGGAAATGTATGTGTATTATCACAGAAGGTATTTGGAAAAGGATGCATCTCAGACAGTTTACAAAACTGATTTTGTTTTGTTCAAGACTCTGAGGCTCTGAGACAGATCATTATTCTGTCTTCTCTGTGAACATAGTTATCTCTTCATGGACAGCTCTATCTCAGAAACCAACTGACTGACTGAAAACACCAGTTTTTCCTCATTAACTATCCTTATTTTTGGTCAAGGAACTCTCCCCATATGCTCAATAAAACATTCAAGCTAGAACAGGGCATTTGCTTTGAAGTTCCTTTATTTATTCCAGGGTGCCTTTAAACAGAGCAGTTCAAGTTGGCTGGAATTCATGTTACATTTTGCTTATTAATTAGTGTCTTTCTCCAGTTATATATTAGGTTTCCTCCTTGGAGATAGAAGAAGTTAGATAATTTCAATATGTACTCATAGTTCATCTTTTTAATTGGCCAAAAGAGAAACAAATGATTATTCCAGAGTAGGAAATATAAGGAAATACCTTGCATAGGACATGGCACATGGGAGTTACTTAGTCAATATTAGTTTCTTTTTTTCTCTATGTCCTGGACATGCCTTCTGGTACCACTCAAGCCCTCCTTACATTGATGCTTGACTTAGAGTATTGACTGAGTAGCAGAATACTAGGGTTGGGTCCCCTGTTAAGTTGTGTGCACACCTTAGCATGGACTGGTGACTTATTTGAGTCTACAGCTTCCTCAATGCTCTTGGAAAATCATGTCCCAGGGTTTTGAGTCTTAAGTTTTCCCATCTGTCATAGAAGATGTTAGATTGGAACCAAAAGATTAAGATAATAATAAGTAAAATTTGCAGAACATTTCACTGTCTTGCCAGACATAGATTCTTATTTATTTCTTATACCAATGTTGGTAATTTTACATATGATGAAACTAGAGTCTCAGAAAAGTTATGAAGTGATACCCTAGTAGAAGGTGGAGGTAGACCTGACTCTAGGTCTTCCTACCTTCAAGAAACTAATCCAGAGGAACAATGACAGTGGTAGGTATCATTTATTGAATGTTTCAATGTGCTGGGTGCTGTGCTATGTATTTTTTGTTGTTGTTGAGATGGGGGTCTCATTACATTGTCCAGGCTGATCTGGACCTCCTGGGCTCAAGTGTTCCTCCTGCCTCAGTCTCCAGCGTAACTGGGACCACAGGCAAGTGCCACTACGCCCGGCTTGTGCAATATACTTTAAAGTAGCTGTTATTTCATTTAACTCTTATGTCAACTAGGTTAGTTAGGACTCTTAAGTGTAAGTGACAGGAACATGCTTAATCTGAACCAAGAAAGAGAGGAAATCAGTTGGCTAACTTAACTGAAAAGGCCAGAGGTGGACTTTCTACCTGACTGGACTCCGACATTCCAACTATGGCATCAGGAATCTGTTTCCAGCCTCCTGCAGACATGCTTTGCTCTTTGTTGCCTCGATTCCCAGGCAGCTTGTGCACTGTGGATGGCCACCAACAGCCAGACTGCATTCTAAGAGTGCAGTCACCCCGGGGGGCCGGGGTGGGGGGTGGGGGGGGGAGAATGGCTCTTATTTAGTCGTTCTAGCAAAAGTTCAAGGGCAGAATGTATAAATTGGCCAGGCCACAGTTAGGTTATATGATTACTTGGAGCCTAGAGAAAAGGGACCAGCTTCACCCAAATCCAAAGGGCTAAGAGTGAAGGTAGATGACTTCCCACAAGAATGAAATGAGTTCTGTTCCTGGCAGGGGTTTTGGGCAGATAAAACTATAGAGATCCACTACAGCCATCATATGGGGTCTGTTAACTATTATTATCCCATTCGATATATGAGAAAAAGGCTCTGAGAGATAGAATAACTTGCCCAATAGTGGAAGAGCCAAGAATTAAACCTAAATCTAAGAGTTCTGGAGAATCAGGAAGGCAAGAACACTGTGGGGTGGCAAAGAGTCTTGGTGGGTCAGGTGGCATTTGAGCTGAATGACTTTGACGTGGGAGAGACAGAGCATTAGGGAAGGCCCTCCATGTACCAGAACTGTCAGAAAAGGAACAGAGGTTGGATAGAGCAAGGTTCAGTCAGGGCACAAAACATTAAGGCCAGTTGATTGTGGTGGCAGTTTTCAGTGAGGTAAGTGTTGCTGTTATCTTTCTGTAAGGGACTCAAGAGCTAGAATGCCTGGGTTTCATTCTAAGCTTCAAAATTCACTGAGTGTCCATGGGAAGATTACTTAACCTCCTTTAGTCTCAGTTTCCTCATCTGTAAAACGGGAATGATAATTACATCTACTCCAGAGTTGTTGTGAGGGTTAAAGAGTCAATGCATTCAAAGAATTTAGAATTTTACCTGGCACAGACCATGCTCAAAATAAGTGTTAATGATTAACTGTTATTATAATAACAAAGCAAAAGTGAAAGAAACATTTTTAAAAAGAGTTGTCTATTATATGCACAGATATTTATATGATTCTACTCTGATATACATTGAACATCAAAGTTTTTGTCTTTTCTATATATAGTGATTTCTTCTTTTCTAAGGACACATCTAGTTATGGAAATTAATGTCTTGTTTTGGCCCATGAACTTTTGTATAGCAATATTTTCATAAGGGCCTTGATAACTACCTCATAGACCTTTTCATAAAAGATAGTATGGTCTGGAATTGCTGAGTTGCATTCTTGACCACCCCAAATAAATGATAGCATTTGAAATGCAATAAAAAGTAATCACGATTAATTTTGATGAAAACGTCTCTGGTTAAGGTTAATAGAGAGTGAACCTCCCACTTTCCTGGATTGTTAAGCAGATGTGCTTGGATGTATATAGGAATTACTGCTTTTCGAAAATAGCACTCTCTGGAGGCATTTGATTTTTTAATATTGATGTTGTTTTAAACCTTTCTGTTAGTCTGTTAAACCCTTTAAGTGTCAGTCAGCTGGGATTGGTTGGTTGGTTGGTTTGTGGTTGTGGGATCGACACCTACTAAATTTGGTTTATTCTACATAAGTGTTTGGTAATGATTAGATACCATGGCTGCATGATTTCAACCAACCAATTAGCTGTTACATCCAGAGAAATATCAGATAGAGTACTGCCTGCAACAATAATAGCTGTTGGGTCAAGCTTCAAAGGACAGCTTGAAGAGATTCAACTAACTGGTATGAAAATCAGAGAAAATGTTGAATGAAGACTGAGTAAACATGTTATTTATTGTTCAAACCAGGATACAGGGCCAATGGGCAAAACCTGGGCCACCTCAGTCAAACCTATACATACAGTCATGGCATGAAACATCTCATACATTAGACCTGCTTTAGTTCTTGAGTTTATAGTTTTATGACAGCAATTGCAAACTCAAATGTTTTCAGGGTCTAGGCTATTAACTTAAGAAACAGGTTGTATGTAAGAAGAATGATGATGTCTGTTTCTTTCAGCTTGCCTTTTATTTTTTATTTTTGGTAGAGATATATTAGTTAGCAATTGCCATAGTAATGCTGCATAACAAATCACCCCAGCACTCAGTGGCAATGCCACTTATTAAAAGGATCTGTTCTATAAACTTTGGATTCAGTCAAAAGGCCACACTCAAGGATCCAGAAGGCCTCATGTGGCCCCAAGGCTGCGGGTTCCCCACCTCTTTATTCTCACAGATTTGCAGGTTGACTGACTGGTTCCACAGCTCTAGGGCGGGCTTGGATAAGCACTTCTGCCACTCACTACCTGTCTGTGGTGTGGCTAGGGTCACTTTGTGGCAAGTGCTCATTCTGAGGCTCAGGCTGAAGAGGCATCAGCAACCCAGGGAAAACTCTTCTAATGACAGTAACTGAGGCACAAGAGATAAACAAAAACATTCAAGGTCTCATAAGGCCTCCTCTTGAACTGACACTGTGATTTCTTCCTTAGGCCAAAGCAAAGCATATGGCTGAGTTAAGGATTGGAAACATATGCTTTACTCATGAAGAGAACATTGTCAGGGGGCAGATATAAGGAGAAGTGAAGAATTGAGGCTGATCACTCAATCTATCAAAAGACACAAGGTTTGGGGAACTATTTCCCCATAAGCATAAGCATAATGAAAATTTCCGGCTGTGGTTGGCTTAGTGCATAGATATGATTGAGAGTGGTGGGGAGCTGGAGGGGACTCAGGAGCCCTGCCTCATTAAGGGAGCAGGGCACTGAGCTCTAGTTGAGCATTGCTATCAAGATGGGCCTAGGGTTGTGGGACCTTCTGATTGTCTAAGATAAGTCATAAAATATGAATTTTTATGTGAAATCTGTGGGTTTTAGAAAGTTGGTTCTATTTTTTAAATACTCTGTGGATCTGCACATGAATTGTCCATTGGTTTGTGGCCTCTGTTGTGTAGCCTGGCACTCTGATCCCGCTGGGTTTACATGGTGTAAATAAAGGAGCTAAGAATATGTCCTGTTTAGCTCAGCTTGACCCATGGAAAGGAGGTGGCAGTGTAATATTTATCCTGAGTCCTCTTTTTGTTTAAAAATACCTTGAATTACTGTTTTTTAGAGGGGATTTTCCACAATCTATAGGAATAGAGAGTGTTCTTGATTTAACTTCTTAAATCGTTTTTTTGAACGTTGACAAGGGGAATAGGAAGGGAAAGATAAAGAGCTATGGAGTATTTTATAATTGAGTAGTATTCCATGGTATACATATACCATATTTTATTAGTCCACTCATGGATTGACGGGCACTTGGGTTGATTCCACATCCTTGCAATAGTGAATTGTGCTGCCATGAACATTCGAGTGCAGGTGTCTTTATTATAGAGTGACTTTTATTCCTTTGGGTAGATGCCTAATAGTGCTATTGCTGTAACCAAAATGTTTGTGCCCCCATAATACCCTGAAATAAAAAACAAAACAAACAAAAAAGAGCTATGGAGTTGAACCAGCCACTGTTCAAATACTGGCCCTACTAGCTCAGCGCCTTGAGTAAGGCACAGAATCTCTCTGACCCTTACTTTTTTCATCTGTAAACGGGGATTACAATCTCTACCTCCCTGGGTGGGTAAATATTATAAGATTTGTGAAAGAGCCTAGCACAATACCTGACCTATATAAATTTCAGTTACTAGAGTTTTCTTCCAGAGAGACTGATAATGGAGCTTTTAATCACAGAAGACAGTTACCTTTGGGGAGTATCGCCCAACAAATCCTTTGCAACAATTTTACACTGATGAGTAATACAGATATAGAACACACACCAGTCAATGAAAGTTTCCAATAAAGCATTAAAAAGCATTTTGCATAATAAGGAGGAAAATTAAAACATTTTTCACGTTAATGTTGAATTGCATGTGAAATGTGGATGTAAAAGATGGTGATTTTCTTGTTAATTCTATAGAGCTTTTCCCAGGACACAGATCATGGAGCATGATGTTTATGTCTGGCCTTGGGGCTTTGGGCTTCTGTGTGTCCTGTCAGAGCCCACATGGAGATTTTTCAATAAGGTGTGTTTCTGGAGATTCACACTAAATCGTCATTACCAGAGTGGGATGCATTTTTTCCCCCAACCTCTAGCTATTTCTTGCTGAGTAAATATGCCAGTTTGAAACCCCAGTGGACATCTTTGTAGATTTTGGCTGCATTTTTCTGTGTAGCTTATCGAGTTAATGAACTATCATTCTAAGACATGCACAAGCCAATATTTTATACTCCTTTTCTGTTGTGTGTCTGCAGAATTCTCCTCAATTTATTGCCTGAAAACTAAAGTCTGTTCTTGTGTGCTTCCGTTTCCAAATTATAGGTTCCCAGGGAACTGTAAAGTTTCTTCTCTGCCCGTGGTTAAACCCAAGTGTGATCAGTTTAAAAAGCAAATGAATGTTCCCATTTATTCATGTCCTTTTAATAGAGCTCTAAAAAAAATAAGCTCAAAAGACAATTTTATTTTTCCATTTGTGCAACCTTATACAGCTGTATCTTTTTTCCAAGAGGACTTCCTTTACTTTGCTCCTCCAATTAGAGTTGGAATCAGCTAACAGAGGAAGTGTAACAAACAACATAAACCTCAAAAATGCATAGCTTTCAGCAAAACATATAGTTCATTATGAAGTTCCCAAGGCTGTCTAAGTAGTTTCTTTGCAGAGGGACACATATATCTTAGAAAGCAGTTTTTAGGCTTCATATCTACATGTTCATCTCTCCAAGTCACTGAGTTAAGTTTACTTCTTTTACCAATTCCCTGAGCTTAAAATTGTTACTCTAACTGTAATCTATGTTCATGTGTTATGGTACACTTACCTAAGTACTACCATTAGAAGAAACCTGACCAGCAGAATTAAGAGATTCATCATTGTCAAGACACGTTTATTTAGTTCCTAGTTTTTCATGGCTGTTTGGTAGGCATGGTATAGAGTGATTTAGGGAGGCTCCATTTCAGCCATCGTTTTCAACATATGGAAAGATGAGAAAGGTCATCCTATCATAGGTTTAGAAGAAAATCCACATTTGTTTAGATTTTCATTAGAATTTAATATCATATCTCTTTTTTTTTCTTAGCACTGTGAGGTGTTTTTTTTTTTTCTTGGATTATATTTGTCTTTATTCCAACAGTTATAAGTTATAAGTATGTATTTATTAATTTTTGAAAACATTTTATCTTTAAGGTTCTAGGACTTGCCTTATCATTTTCTTTTCTTTTTTTTATTTCAGAATATTATGGGGGTACAAATGTTTTAGTTACATGGATTGCTTTTGTGCTGCTTGAGTCAAAGTTATAAGTGTGCCCATCACTCCAGTAGTGTACATTGTACCTGTTAGATATTATTTCACCCATCTCCTCCTCCCCCCACCCACCTGCTTGATTTCCATGGAGTTTTACTTCCATCTGTGCACGTGAGTGTTGATTGGTTAGTTCTAATTTTATAGTGAGTACATGTGGTGTTTGTTTTTCCATTCTTGCAGTACTTCACTTAGGAGAATGGTCTCCAGTTCCATCCAGATTGTTTCAAAGGTATTAATTTATTTCTTTTATGGCAGAGTAGTACTCCATGGTGTGTATGTATATGTGTGTGTATGTGTGTGTGTGTGTATATATATATATAATTGCATTAATTCATTCATGAATTGATGGGCACTTGGGTTGCCTCCGCTTCTTTGCAATTGTGAATTGTGCTGTACTAAACATTCTAGTGAAAGTGTCTTTTTGATAAAATGACTTTTTTTCCTTTGGATAAATACTCAGTAGTGGGATTGCTGAATCAAATGGTAGGTCTACTTTTAGTTTTTTAAGGAATCTCCATACTTTTTTCCATAGAGGTTGTATACTAGTTTGCAGTCCCACCAAGAGTGTATAAGTGTTCCTTTCTCTCTGCCTTCACGACAGCATCTATTTTTTTTAGACTTTTTTTTTTTCTTTTGAGACAGAGTCTCGCTCTGTTGCCCAGGCTAGAGTGAGTGCTGTGGCATCAGCCTAGCTCACAGCAACCTCAAATTCCTGGGCTCAAGCAATCCTGCTGCCTCAGCCTCCCAAGTAGCTGGGACTGTAGGCATGTGCCACCATGCCCGGCTAATTTTTTCTCTATATATTAGTTGGCCAATTAATTTCTTTCTATTTATAGTAGAGACGGGGTCTCGCTCTTGCTCAGGCTGGTTTCAAACTCCTGACCTCGAGCAATCCTCCCGCCTCGGCCTCCCAGAGTGCTAGGATTACAGGCGTGAGCCACCGCGCCCAGCCAATTTTTTTAGACTTTTTGATAAAAGCCATTCTCACTTGGGTTAGGTGATGTCTCATTGTGGTTTTGGTACACATTTCTCTGATGATTAGTGATGTTGATCTTTTTTTCATATGTTTAGTGGCCATTAGTCTTACCTTCTTTTGAAAAGCTTCTCTGTTCATGTCTTTTACCCACTTTTTGGTGGGGTTGTTTTTTCCTTGCTGATTTGCTTGAGTTCTTTGTAACTCTTTATCGGATGTTTGCCATGTGAATATTTTCTCCTATTCTGTAGGTTGTCTGTTTGCTCTGTTGATTTTTTCCTTGGGTGTGCAGAAGCCTTTTAATTTAATCAGGTCCCATTTATTTATTTTTGTTGTTGCTGTGATTACCTTGGGATCTTCTTCATAAATTATTTGCCTACAACAATATCTAGAAGAGTTTTTCCAACATTCTTGTAGAATTCTTATGGTTTCATGTCCTATATTTAAGTCTATTATCCATCTTGAATTAATTTTTGTGAATAGTGAGAGGTGTGGCTACTCTTTTAGTCTTATACATGTGGCTATTCAGTTTTCCCGGCACATGTATTGAATAGGGATCCTTTTCCCCAGTGTATGTTGTTGTCTGCTTTATCTAAGATCAGATGGCTATATATGGATGGCTTTATATCTGGGTTCTCTGTTTTGTTTGTTTTGCAATTTTCTACCTTGAAGGGTAGAGATTAGTGAGTACCATTAAGTTATGAATAAATCCCATCACATTGGTGATATGTAGACTGAGCCTCATCTAACATTTCCAGGCTCTGTTCACGGTTTCAGATGAAGATAAATACTCAAATGTTCGTTAGTCTACAGAGGACGTGGAACATTGATGGGTAGGACTGAGGGTCAGTGTAGAAGTGCTTTCTTTCCTTGGGGATTTATTTTGACATTTGTTTTTCTTTCACACTGTAATCCCCCACAAGCCAAAAATGACTTTTGTTGTAGCAGGCCCCTATAGGCAGTCTTGGAAAATCTTATTTGACAATCAGTTTCTGGTAGCCTTGAGTTGAAGTCATTACTCTTTGTAGTAACTCACAGACTGTCAGGGGTGACAAGACATCCTGTGCAATGTATTTGGGAACTAACCATTTGTTAGAAATGTTCCAAGAAGCCAAGTGAAATTGTGTAAATAAAACTGTTGTACATGGAGTTTTTCTTCTTTCCTCCCAATAAAGTATGACTTGTTTTTCCAAATATGCAGTGACCTGCATATTTCTTCAGAGAAACGTCTTCTGCTTTTTCCTGTGGATTTGTGACATAATCCTCCACTTCATACAACCCCTCTGTACAAACACAGTATATTTCTGTAGAAAAGAGAGGTTTACCCTTAATCAAGTGTTGCCTAATCTACCTACTAAATTACCCCCTGGAGACAACGAGTGGGTTCATTATTCTTTTCTGAAGGGTTTTCAGGTTTCACTCCATTAGTGGCTCTTCGGCAGTCCTTGGCACAGTGAATGTTTATTTGCCAGAGGTTGGAGATCCTGCAGAATGAAATGCAACATATTTCGCAAATGAAATCATTGTTATTATGGGGGTAGAGTCTGAAATGACAAGTCTTGGGAGGGCGGCTGGAAAAAGGAATCTTGTTGGAATAATATAGTTATCTCTTATTCATTTCGAGAGGGGTTACTAAGGAAGATAAGACTATTTTTTAGATGTTATCCTATTTTATGCCTTTTGGCCCCCAAAATATAAATCCATAAGGGAAAGGCAGTGTCCACCCTCCTACATGCTCCACTGAGAACTAGCAACAGACGCAGGTCCTTTCCTAAAGGGTGGGGCACGCTCAGCTCTAGGGAGGGAGGAGGGCTGGCTTTGCAGAGTTAGTCTTGCCTCTGTTTACCCCTAACTCTGACCTCTAGGCCTATTTTGAGATGAGGTTTGGGCTATAAACTGGAGATACCATTCTTATATGTGAATGAAAACCACTGCTGCTGATCAGTTTAGTCAATAATAAGACAACAAGCCCACCTAGGCCAGAGCCCTGTGTGCTTTCTAAAGTGCTTTCACGGGGTTATCTGCAGGCTCCATCTTCCTGTGGACCTTGAGATGGGACAAGTTTGTCTATCATCATTTTGTAGATGAGAAACTGAGACTTAAACAGTTGTTCAGTGACTCATCTGCCATCCTGGGTCTTATTAAAGGCAAAGCTTTAAGGAGTCATTGCAGCTTAAGAGTTCCCCCTGTTAATGTCAGACTAAGGCTCAGCTTTTGTATGCTAAAGAAAATACTTCCTCTGACAAAAGATTCTAAACTAGAAATCATGCTTAAAAGCCACTGAGAAACAAGGCCTTTGAGGTGTGTGCTTGGGAGCATCTACATGTTTTTCTATTCCATTTCAATCCATAGCACGTGCAGTGTCATTTTCAAAGTAGATACAGTGGAGGCATTATTGAAGAGCTCACACTTTGGAGGCAAGGGGACTGAAAGAAGAAAAGAATTTGGACAGCAAACCTTATTACTTTTTCAAAGGTGGAATTCACGTAATAACTCACACATATGAGATGCACGTAGTCCCTAGGTGGCAGTCGTGTTCAACATGCATCAAAAGAGCCAGTCCAGCTAAACCAGCTTTCCCTGGTCAGGGTAATTACTTTAGTTTTACCCAGAGATATTGCTTGCAGGTGAGTCAGGAGGGCACCTGCAAATCACAGTGTGTGTCACCCTGGCATCAATAACCTCTTTCTAATAGATGCTGCTATTTCAGCACATTGCTGCCCAAGGCAGAGATTTGGGCATGGTTAATTTTTTAAAATGTTAACCATGACGTATGGCTTGTCCAAAGCATTGCTGAGCTGTATATTCAAACACTCCAGATTAAGGAAATGACAATCAATGACATAGGCAATGGTTTAGATGGAAATCTTGCAAAAGGAAAATACAACTATAAAATCTGTTCCTATTCACTTAATAGTCTCTCCTGTAAGATACATTTGGAAAGTTGGTAACTTGAATTTACGACACTTTTCATTTCTTCTCTGCTATTACAATTTCCCCCTACATCTTATTTATGTTGCCTGGAAAAAACCCTGTGAGGTTAAGCAATCGTAAGTTTTTCTTACTAGAAAAGGAGCTTAGACTTTATTTAATATAAGCTCCTTGTTTTGCTGGTGAGGGAAACAGGGCCCAGCAAAGGCAAATGACCTGTCCATGACCCTGAGGGAATTATTGGTAGAGGGATCCGCTGCTAGGCCTTTTCCATGCTGCCCAGGGCCATGGCCCTCTGGCTCCATGGGGTGTGTCTGCCTGCAGTAGGATTTGAATGGTGGAAACCCTCCAGCCCAAAGGTCAGGCCTGTGCATCTCAGCATCGGATAGTAGACTGAACATCTAAGATGATGTAAAATTACCCCCTCACGATAAACTAAGATTTTTGCATGTTTTATAACAGGATATTCTGTCATTTCCTATGTCTCTTTTTGTCTTTCAAACTAGAGTAACTAAGGAAGAAGTGGTAAATCAATGATAGAGAAAATTGCTGTGAGAATAGACTACAGAATTCAGGACTTTTTAGATGATAAATAAAAATGGGTTTTAGTTATTTATATCTTTGCCACTTTTCTTCATCCATGAGGGGATGTCACCCATACAGAAACTCAGGGAGTCTCTTGTTATGGAAAACAAGTGTGGATTGCTTAGAAAATTCAACACAAAGAATGATAGTTCCTGCTTTTTATTGTGAAATGAAGTAGGCCAAGGATAATGTCTTGATCTAGTTTCCTAGGAAATTGAAACACTGAGTAACATGCAGGAATTTTATTGGGAGTGCTCTCAGGAAGGGAAGGAAGCAGGATTGGGCACAGGGCAAAGTGAAACTGTAATGGAGCTGCAGCAAAGGCCTCAGCAGTGCCCATCAGTTGCTCTAGAGCTGGGATAGCCCTTTGGAGGGAGTTGGCTATAATGGAGGAGAGCAGGCTGAGCCTTGTACCCCTTCATCAACAAGTCAATGGAGGTGGGCAGCACATGGGGAAGGGTGGAGCCTCAGGGAAGGCACATCCCTGGCAGCTGGAGAGTGAGTGCTTTAGTCCCAAAAGAGGGTCAGGGCAGCGCACCACTGCGTCTGCAGCCAACACCCGGCCTGTCTGTTGCACCCTCTCTGTTGACACCCATGGCGGATGCTGACAGCTGATCAAGGCTCTGGCCCACCAGCTTCATAATTCTTTTTGATACAAGCAGCACTTAAAAACCAATCCTAGTTGGCCAGATTGCTACGTACACACATTGACTTATTTCATCTTCCTGACAAACTAATGAGCTTGTTACTATCTTTGAAACCATTTCCCAGATGAGGAGGTTGAGACTCGGTGATGTTAAACCAGAGGTCACAATTATAAACTAGGCACCTTTGTCTCTCCTGTGTGGAACTGTTTCTTTATATGCTTTACATTGGCCACAATAACTATAGCAATACTGAAGATCAGGCTACTCCAAAAACAGACAGAAAAATTAGGTGGCATAAACTTGGGTAAGGAGGCTTTCTATGGATTTTGTGGGGAAGAGGGTAAACTTTCTTTTAACTAGTGAGATAGACTTAAATGCTTCCTAAAGTTGTGGGAGGCTGTGCCTTCAGTGTAGCAAGTAGTCCCATTGATGTTTTTTGAGGATGTTTTGTGTGCTAGGCACTACACTACCTGTTGGGATTTAACAATAAGTTAAACAAGATTCTTTACCCTAGATCTTTTCTTCTGACTGAAGGTGTCCTTCCCCCAGGATGGGATCTGTAGTAGCTTCTGAAAGTGAACCAGAACACCGTTCCTGGCTGCTGCCTGCTCTGAGATGGAAGACCATTTGAAAGGGGTAACAGTGGAGTTATGTCTGCAGCTGGAGCCTTGGCTCTCATGAACCAGAACAGAAGTTTCCAGAAGGCCTTCTGAACCATAGCCCATCAGTGGGGCTCCAGGCTTCTGAGATGGGGAGAGATGAGAATATCAAGCAGGCAGTTGGGGTGAGGGTCTGGGTTTTAGTCACTAATTAACTGTGTGACATTGAGCAAGTGACTTTCTCTTTAAGCTTTAGTTTTTTCATCTACTAAAGAGAGGCTTGTAATTAGGGTAAGTAGGTGCCTTCCAACTCTGAAATCCTGGGGTCTGGCAACGTACTGAAGGATGCATATTCTGGCGATTTAAAAGCACCTTCCCAGATGGTGTCCCATGGGCCAACTGGAGAGGCTGCTGCAGGTGCAGAGCAGGCACCTGAGCGGCAGTGTGGGGAGCGGGCAGGCAGGCTCCTCAGCCTGTCCTAGTAATACAGGGCCAGGCTTTACATGGGTTACTCTAAGAACTCTCTCGGTTTTCTGTTGGGGCTGCAGGGTTTGCTGTTTTGAGAATACTTTTGTAGTGTGCACTAACACACTGTGTTTTCTTTCTTTAGAGCAATGGGTTATAATAATACATCCACCAATTGTTACTTTTTTGGAATAAGATAGATTAGAAATGTGACAGTCTGGACAGAAGATACACAGTGCAGGAACTTCTCAGAATTGAGCCACCTGGGTTAAAGACTTGTTTCTCAAGGGCAGGAGCTATATGGTTTTTAAATGTAATTGTTTGTGAAGTGGACTATTATGTTAATAAGCCACTATGTCGGTAGGGGCTATTTTTTTCCCCCAGCTGTTCAGGTCACAGGAACTGTGGGAAAATAGAAAAGAGACTAATTTGACAAAAACCGGGTTGATATTATCTAGGTTCACATTTCCCAAAACATGTTTATCAAAGTGATAGTTCTATGGGATACTATAAGAGAAAGGGTCATTTGTCAAATGCCTTTGAAAAATAACATATACTCTATCCTTCGCTTCAAGAGGACCATGTATATTAGGATATTAACGGTTCTGAGAAGTCCTGAAGTCAAGAGAAATGTTTAATGTTCCTTCATCCAAAGTTTCTCTGAATCATTTGATAAAAGAAGTTTTTTTTTCTCCCTAGAACATCTATTAACATTGCAAAGAATTAGTATTTTATGAAACTAAAGTAAATGCTGATTCACGGTGCCAATAACTGAGATATGCGTTTACTTCATTGATTCCAGTTTGAGGTTGGATAGACTCTGCAGTGACACTTTATTAGGCATAATATTGTCTTCGTTGAATTAGAATTCACCTGGATTGCCCTTGCTACTTGATTAAAGAACAGTTCTGTTAGAATGATTGGCCAAGAAAATTCTACTTCTGATATACCTTTTAAAAATTGCACCTCATTAATTAATATTAGCTGATATGAAGCAAACTTGAAAAATGTTTATGACAGGTACAGTAATATTTTCTTCTATTATTCCTTGACCCTGGAATCCATGTGACTTCAAACGATAACCTTAGAAATCCAAATTTGATGAATAATGTTTTGGAGGAAGGTGTGGAAATTATTCTGGTCTCAAAATATAAATTTGAATTTTTTTAAGGTATCCATTGTTAATTCACTTGGATGCAGTTTTTCCTTCTCTCTGCTAAGGCAGTTCATTGGCGTGTGGAATATAGTGCTTTAGGTTATGTTATGCCGTCAAAGTCAATTACACGGGTTAAAAATGAAGCACAGAGTGTCCCTGTGTCATTACCAGCAGACTTGTTTTTATTTTGGTTGTGCTTTTTTGGCTGTGAAAGGATCCTTATGAGAAATTAGAAAACCACAAATTTGAAAATGTTAACAGTTAAACAATATGACCTTGAATGTATGTCTCCTATATACCTGAGTCTGCTTGTAAATGGGCCTGTAATTTCTGAATGAACTACACCTCTCTTAACCTGGCTTAATGATGGCTTTACCCTTTTACTCATCTTACAAGGCTATTTTCCTCCTTACTCTAAATGGGGCATTAAGGTCATACTTGACTGTGGCTAAGTTCACCAGAATAAATTTCACTTCACAGGAATTACTGTGCGCACACTGGAGTCCAGTGTTTGAGACCAAGGTCGTAGGTAGAATTGGATTTTTAGAGGCTGTGAAGTTTGGGAGATAGAAGGAAGGTATGGGTGAGGATTCTCTTTTCTATAATATTTTAAATTCGCAAAGCTTATTTTTTTCCCTTATAAAAATAAGGCCATTATCTCTATATTTTAAATGGTTGTGAAATGAAAATTTTATGCATGTAGTCATTCATTCCACAGCTATTGTGCCAGGCTCTGTCCTAACCCTCTTGGGTTTCCGAGACCAGGTTCTTGCTTCTTTCTTACCTGTCTAATGGACAGACAGAACCATGAAGACATAATCATGATATAAGGCATACTAGAAGATGGGAGAATAAAGCCCAAAGAAATTTCTTGATAGGTGGGGCTAAGCAACCACACAAGTTCAAAAGATGAATGTTCTAAGCAAAAGCATCTGAATGTCTCCACCCAAGTCAGCGCCTGCAGTTTTGTTGTGGTTCCCTGCAAACGCTTCCTGGCTGAGGACTGCTCCCTCTCCTGGTTCTGACGGTCACGTCCTTCCATCACTTATGAGTCAGTAAATATCATTGTATGTATCCGAACATAAGCCACCCTAAATATAAAGTCATCTACTGATATTTCTCAAAGAGAAATTTCAAAATTTTTTTCAAGTTTGAATATATAAACTTATAGGAATATAGATAAAATAGTCAAGATATCTACTTATGATATTTATATTAATTTAGTTGCATTTAAAATCATTCATTATACAACATATGCTTCTTACCACTCTTGCACTAATATTTTGTGGAACAATGTCAGCTGAGCTCCCACAAGCACCTGTACCTGATGGTCTGTGCCTTGGAGGGGTCTTCCCACCGTCAGGTGCAGCCTCCCCTGCGCTTGGCCTTCACCCGGGAGAGGTTTGACCCCAGAACATGAAGAGCCCATGTGTTGTGACCCTCTCTCTAGAATCTTGCACAAAGCCACAGACATCCATTCCCACAACAGTAGCAGGGCTTGTTTTATAATTTTTGAGTGGGTGTTATTATTTCACCAGGCGGAGCTGTAACTGCTTTTTCTAAGGTATGTTTTTACCATACTGGTTAAGGTCAAGGTCATGGGCTCCTGCATGGACTCTTGATGCTGCCACTTGCTAGCTGTGTGTTGCGCAACAAGGTTGTTACGTTTCAGGTGGTAAAGTATCCACTTCCCTAGTCTTGTGTGGTCACTTAGAAAGCGGTGCCTGGCGCAGGGGGAGTGTCGGCTGGCTCTGCGAGGACGCGGGAGAGGCGGCTGGTGATGCCGTGACGCTGACACTCGTGAGGGCTCAGCCACGGCCTCGCCACAGCTTGCGGCGCCCCGTGCAGTTGGCCCTGGCGCTCTCTGGGACCCGCTGTCCCCCCACTGTCTCCTCATTGACTGCTCCGGCACACTAGTCTCCAAGCCTGCCCGCCCTTGGGTCTCGGCTAGAAGGTTCTTTCTTCAGGTCTGTGTGTGACTTTACTCTTGCACTTTATACAGTCTCTGCTCACTTTCCTCAGAGAGGCATTCTCTGAATGGTCTTTCCAATTAATAGTTCTTGTTATTCTTTATGGTCCTACCTTACTTTATCTCTCTTCATCGCAGCACAGTTCTAAATAATAATGTAGTTATTTGTGTGCTTGTTTATTGGCTGTCTTTCTTGTGAGCATAGGGGCACTCAGTCTGTCATCCCTCCTTCTAGAATGGAGGGCTCTGTCTTATGTATCCAGAGCAGGGTTGGCCCATGGTGGGCATTCAATGAATGTGTTTTTACTAACTGAATAAATGAAATATTATAAATGAGCAGAATTGCAAATAAGCTGCCATAGCAGCCGTGTGGACTGGCAGCAGCCTGGCTCCCGGGTGCAGCAGGGAAGGACTGAGGCTGCATCTGGGTAGGGGAGAGTGCTGTGCCAGTGCTGGTCAGCTCGGCGCGTGTCGGGACAGGGCAGGGCCGTGTCTTCTGACTGAGGCTCAGTGGTGGCCTCTTCACAAGTCAATATCTGTGTCTTATTCAACTGTATCTTTCAGGGCCCTATAGGTAAAAAGATAATAAATTATTAATTATTCATAAATGTTAGATAAATAAGTGGCCAAATAATCAGATAGGCTAACCATGCATAAAGGATGCATCATCTAGGTTTTGTCATGAAGTTTGTTTGAACAGAACTTTCCTGCAAGAGGCATTCTCACTGGCACTTGAAGATGTGCATGTTTAGAGATCTGCCCTGGTTGTTCTTTTCTTTCTCTTTTAAGCTACAGAGCACACTATCTTCATGGAACGCTGCTTGGAGTGGCTGTCAGGAGAGCCTCGAGGGGCAGTGTGACAAGAGATCCAGACGAGACCTAATTCCCACCCTGCCCTTGGAGCAATTTCTTGTGTAGAAAGCACCTTGCATGCGCACATTTAGTCTCCAGGCTGGTCTCCAGGCTGGAAAAATCTGGAGAAAGGGTGAACAATAGGCTGGTAGATCCTTAGAGCAGGTTTCCCTTCATATTTTAGTTTTCCTGGGAAGCCGTACTTTTTCTGAGTGTTTAGGTCTTTGACTAATAACTATAATGTAAGCAAAGAATTTTCTTACTAGCCAAGAGTTTATTCATTGTCTGACTGACAGATGGGTGGAGCCATTGAGTCATTCAGCAAATGTGCAGTGGGCACGTGCCACGTGCTGGCACCGGGTGGGCACGCTGTATCTGCGTGAGCTCAGCCTGCATCCCTGCCGCGTCTCCAGTGGTCTGGGCCCTGCACTCACATTTCCAGATGAGTGTTCTCTCCTCAGGAATCACCTGTGGAGCTTGTATTCATTTCCCCCATAGTGGCTGTTACTCAGGAGCTTTCTGGAACTCCTCTTGAAAGCCACACAGGAGATCTTACTCTTTTGCAATCACAACATATTCTTCCCTGAAACCAGCGCTTTCCATTTGATCAGCAGCCTTATTCCCCAGACTCGGCTCCAAAAAGCATGTGACTATAAAGTTATGCTACCGAATGACATTTTGTCACAAAAGTGTGCCTGACTCTGGGGATGGTTGCGAAGGCAAGTTTCCCAAGCTGTGGAGTAAAAGTGACAGCCTCTCGGGTGACTGCTTAGAATGGGATGGCATGCATGGCAATGGGAACATTCTGGCGTATTTTGTAAGCTTAACTTTTTTTTTCTGGACCACATGATTTTAATTTGAAACAAAGCAAGCTAGTTTTTAAGCATCATATAAATAATAAACTGATTGGGTTTCCAGCTTTTCGAATGGCTGCTTCTATACTGCAAAAAATTCAAAGTAATTTATAACCACACAAAAACTTTATGTTGCCAAAATCATGTCGACATCGTGGGTGATGTTGATTCTTTGGAGGCCTAAATTATCCAGAAATTCCCTGAGTTCTTCCCTATTTTCTTTCTTTGTCTAGATCTGGGTTTTGTTCCTTTCTCTTTTTTCCCATCTCAGAGGGAGGCCGCATATCAATAGTCATCCCTTTCCATTCTTTAATCTCGAGTCACACAGGCCTGGAACCCCCTCCCTCTTTTGCCACTTCACAGCTGTGTGGTAGTGAGGGTTCATAGTTTTGGTGTGGCTTAGTTTTATCATCTTTAAAATGGGTGTAAGAAGACTAGCTACCTCGTCAGTATATATGAATCAGTAGCCTCTCAATACAAAGTCATTTTTCATAGTTCTTTGTGCATGGGAGTATACTCTGGAAATGACACACAAAATTACTTTTGTCATCATTATCATGGCTGTAGTTAGCATTGACGAAACGTCTAATCCTTTTCTGATATGCTGTGTTGGTTCCCTTGCTAATTTTACATTTTCTGTGTTTAACAGAATTGAGAGTTTATCTCAATTCTAAAGGTTATACTTATGATTTGCATGCCTTCTCTGATAGTTTAGCATTGATTGGGAGAAAAACCTAAGATTTATGTCTTTTTTTAATGTATATTTTTTCCCAGCATCGTAAATTTTAAAAACTTTTCTTAATGTTTGGCAGCAAGCCGTACCCTCATTGAGTACACATGCACATATGGTATATATGCATGTGTATAGATATAGACACACATATGCATGTCCGTTTCAAATGGTTTTGTTTTCTTGCCTTGAAATACCATGGCCTCCTTAATTTTGCTTGCTGGAGTTAGATGGCTGTATTTTCCACCTCTAAATTAAACACCCAAAGAATTTGACACATAGGCACCAAAGTGGTATCCTTTAAAAAGCCACTGACTTCACACAGACAGATACTTGAGACAGAAAACCCTTTCTTCTTTATGCTCACTCGGTGCCTGGCTCTACCTGGCTGAGTGAAGTGAACTATGTGTAGGTTGAGCTAAATATGGCCTCGCATGCCCACGCACTGGGGGTGGGCAAGGGGTTCCCGTAAATTCGGAGGCTGGACACAGTCTCCAGGCCGGAGGTCACAGCAGTGAGACGACCGAGAAGAGCGTACAGCTCCTGTGGCCGAGTAGCAAGTGTGGGCCACAGCGGGCTCCCTGACGGCTGCTTGGTGACTTGATCAGTGCTATGGAGTATGGGGAGAAAGGCGGGACCCCTGAGGAGTATTTATAAAGCCCTGCACATATGGCTGCAGAGGCAGCCACAAAACCAAGCTAAACACAGATTTTAGCTATGAAATAAATTTCAGAAACACTTTGTATACTTCCCTGTCATACTAAGTGCATACAACTATTGTTATTCTTTCTTCTCATGGCTAAAGGATTTTGTTTGCTGTCTTTATCTTTGCTTAAAGTTTGCAATTAAAACTTGACCTAACCGAAACCAGGTGCAGCTGGTTGCTGTAGGTTCTTTTCCTGGGTTTCATCTTTGCAAGGAGTGTGGGCTTTCTCCCTACCCAGCCTGTAGGTTGGCATTTGAGATTGAGCACTGTTACTTTCTTTATTCTTCAAAGTAATTAACAAGAGCACCTTTGCTGGCCAGACCCATGTATTAATTGCTTGCTTTTTTCATGGCTCCTTGTCAGAAGATATGTTTATCTCAAAAATAGATTGCCTCTTTCCAGCTGGATAGTAACTGGAAAGAATTCCAGGATGGCTCAGTCTGCCACTAAGGGTCATCTGCCACTTGTACAAGATTTTACTATGATGTGAACAGGATGGAGAACTCGGTTGGACAACGTGGCTTTTCTGGGTGCCGGACGCATTGGCTATGCATTTTAACAGGTACCAGAAGAAAGGAGGCTGACTGCCAAATGAGGGGTGTGTGATATTTAAAACTAAGACCTAAGAGAGCTGGAGCCAGCCACACAGGCAGTTGGGGGAAAGAGCCAGTAGTATTGCAGGTGGAGAAAATAGCACGTGCAAATGTCCAGAGGGGAGAGCAAGCGTAGCTTATTGGAGGAATAACTGTATGCACCATGTAGAATTACTAAGAAAAAGCAGTATCTATCTCTTAGGGCTATTGTAAGGATTAAATTTGATGAAGTGCATTAAATACTTAGCCCCAGGCACACAGTGGCAATAGCTGTCATAATAGTACCATCATTATTGCCTTCATCTGCCTTAACATTTTCCTCTAAATGTAGTAATTCTTAAAAAACTTTAACAGACACAAAAGGAAAGAGGCCTTATATTTTTAGTGACTACTCAGGCTTTTTTGTTCCGCTAGGTTATCCATCATCTAGAGTTTTTCTCCAGCCTAGCTTTCCTTAGACATACTCTCTGTCTTCCAGCAGATCTGCTTTGATTCATGAATAGAGACAAGGAAATAGAAGTCGAGTATGAAATATTAATTGCAGTGATGAGAACTTACAGAAGCATGGAAGAGACTTGTTAATTTCTCTATTTACAGAATGAATTTTACACACATCTAGTTGATTGTTATTCCCTAGTTAAGTTGTAGAGTTCAAGGGGACAAGAATTTTTAAAAAATTTTTATGAAGTATAATACAACAGAAAACGGCTAAAAGCACATGTATGTATAGCTACTGATTTCATAATGTGAACACCTTTGAACCACCACTCATGTAAAGACCTAGAACTTTCTAGTTACCACAGAAGCCCTCTGAGAGGCCTTGCTCAAATCAACCCATTTCCTCCCCTCCAGAAAAACCATTCTCCTGGCTTTTATGGCCCTCTCTACCTTACTTTCCTTTGTATTTTTTTATTACCCACATGTGTATCCCTACATATTAGAGCTTAGTTTTGTCCACTTTGTTGTTTGACTATTTGAAAGCAAGCTTTGAAACTCGTACATTGGAGGAACTAGAATGAAATAAAGGTGGCCATGTGGGGAAGCTCAAAAGTCAATAGAACAAAGCACACAAAACTTGAATTCAACCAGGGTTATTGGCAAGAGGGAGATTCTCGGAGAAATCGAGGAGGGCGAGGAGGTACCTGGGTGGGGTGTGGCTGGAGAGGCCCCTCTGCCGCGGGAGGGCCAGTCACTGTGGACAGCAGCTGGCGACTCAGGGCAGGGCGTTGCAGGGTGTGTTATTTATGCTCCTGTGGTTCCTCCTTCGAAGGAACCTGGCTGTTTCTGCAGGACCCGTGGCTCAGGGGAAGCTCAGCAGTGGGCAGGAAGAACAAAACGAGAGAGTGTTAAGGGTGGGAGCCTCCGTCTGCTGGCTGAGGAACAGGGGCTGTGAGCAAGGAGATGGGGACATGTCCCCAATGGAGAGATTGACTCTTCATGGCGGGGACAAGGGATGGTGGGACTTCGTGGGGTGCACCATTCGAGGGATCTTTAAGAAAGGAAAGAAACTAGATGGGACAAGGTTGCTTACCTCTTAAACTTCCACACTGTGTGCCATTCGTCCAACCACGCTCAGCCTCTTGTTTTCCTATTAGCGTAAAATCTGAGACACACCTAAATTGGGTTTTTTGGTTCCTCTTAGAAGAAGTAGGCAACTCTGGGGAACACTTTGAGAATGTGGCCCTTCAGGGCCTGGTGGAAGAGGAACTAATTACTGGGAAAGTTTCTAATGAGGAAAGTCCTCAAATGATCTGATAGCAAAACAAGAATGGACAGGGATCCAACTTAGAACTGAGTTGCCCTCCAGTCTCAGGGAGATGTCAGGGATCTGAATTTTAATTCTGTTATTGCTATCGACTACATACAAATGCGTAAAAACAAAAAAGTATTAGCAAGTTCTTGAAGGCAGTTACTCAAATATTTGTTGACATTTTTCTGAGTGCCAAGCACTGTACTACGCATTTAGTATTCGGACATCAGCAAGATGATGTGTCCCCGTCCTCACAGAGCCGCCTTCCTGCCATAGTGGAGACTGACGTGAGACAGGAAACTCACGGTGGACTTGGGAGCGCTGTGGGCACGCCCCGGGGCTGCTTTGCTGGCGTCCTGGCTGGAAGGGGCTGTGATGTGCCACTGCAGCTGCCTCACTTCTCAGATGCAGCGACAGTGGTGACGGAGTAAAAGTGGTGCCTTATTCCAGGGAATGCGGTTTGCCACCGACGAGCCACGGCTCGAACCTGAATCCTGCCTGTGTTCCGCCGTTCTGTAGTCAGTGCGACGAGGGTGCATTGCGCAGTGCGAAACTGGGCGGCAAGGAGCCTGTTTGTGAATGCGAGTTGTTCCGGCCCCTGACAAGCGATACAGAATCTTCATGTGCCCTCCAGTTTGTGGGGCTTTTGCTCTTCTAGTTTCTATAAAATGTCCTGTTAGGGCAGCAGGTAGAATGCAGGGCCAACATCTTGGTTCTTAGCTTGAATTTAGGCACAGCTTGTAGTCCCGAATTACTCCTAGGGAACAGACTTCGCTGAGTCCCTGGACCTTTCCCTGCTCTTTTGTGTTTTTTCTTGTCTTACATGCCTTTTAGAATTTAGTTACCCGAAATCCGTGGTGCCTCAAATGTGCAGCAATTTCATGTCATCTTTCCATAATAAGTTGGCATTTATTTAATGATGTGTATGCTGTTTAAGACAACTTGAAAAATATTTTAAAACTTATAGAAATTACAATAATTTATAAACTTAAACAGTGAATGGGTGCCCACATAATCAAATCTTTTTTCTGGGTGGGTAATTTGAAATACATACTTACTAAAATTCCCTCCATTGTTTAAAAAGGCTGCGCCTAATGAAATACTGCAGGACAGAAAGTGTTCATCTGAGTCATAGCATGGTCATAAAATACACAGACACACATGTGATATATGTTTCATAGTTTTGCATATTTTATAGGCAAAACATTGAAACATGGCAGAAATAGTACTGTGTACAATGAAACTGGCTTTAATAGTGGCACCCTATGGCTGTTAGTTTCTGCTGGCCTTTTATTTATAAGTGTGTAATTATGATTTCCAGTACATCTTATCAGGGTATTTCCAAACTTGGTTTTATCTTTACACCTTTCTTTCTTGGAACTTCTTCTGGATCGCCTGCTTGCTGGGTGAGTGGTTGTCTCTGTAGTTGGAAAGATCACATTGGAGTATGGCATGGTCTGGCATCCCAGGGAAACGGCTTAGGCAACTGCCCAGCTGTTCAGGTCAGAAATCTGAGAGTCACCTTAGTTCTTCTCTGTCCCTAACATCCTCCTCCTCTCACATCTAATGGCTCACCAGGTCCTGCTGATTTTAGCCTCTAAATATTTTTTGAATCTAAGCCCTCTTCCCTTCTGCACCCTCCCTTTGTTCTGATCTGCATATTTTCTTGCTTGGATTATGTAATGGATTTTTTTGGCTTTAAAATACTTCATTAGGATAATTATTCAAATGTTGACATGGTATTTATAACATTATTCCTAGGGTGATTATTTTCACTTTAATGAGATCTATTCTTTTTTTTTTATTTCCAGGAAATATGAGAGTACAAACATTTTGGTTGCATTTTATATCTTTGCCTCTCCCTAGCAAGCGTTAGAGGCATGCCCCTCCCCTTCACAGTGCTCACCGCATCCCTCAGATGTAAGTCTACCCCCCAACCCCTGAATCCCTGGTGAACACCACCACCACTTGAGCACCATAGTGTTAATCAGTCAGTACCAATTTGATGGTGAGTACATGTGGAGCCCATTCTTCCAATCTTGTGTCACCTCAGTTTGGATAATGGGCTTAAAGCTCAATCCAGGATAATATGAGTGGTGCATTCTTGATGGACCCGTTTGCCCAAGTCCTGATTCTGCTCTGAGTCATTCTTTGCAATTCCCCATCACTGGCCTACCTAGGATCTTCAACAGCTCTGCCATTGCTTGCAGGATGCGCTTTGAGCTCTTCCCTCAGATATTCAGGGCCTTCCATTGTCTTGCCCTGGCTAAACTCTCAGCTTCATTTTGCACCAGAACCTCTTCCAGCTTTAGGATCTGGCAACACTGAACAGGTCTGTTCTCTATACCCACACACATATACTCTCCTCTTTTTCTCCCCTGGCTCCAGCCTGTTCTGTACTTATTCTGCTGTACTTATTAATTAATAATTGGGGATGAGCAGAATTTGTTGGCAGTGGCAATGGATGAAATAACATTTTCTTAGCTTTGAACCTGTTTTGCACCAATTTCCAGAGTGATATAAGGCTATGGCTCTCTGTACTACCCTTAGTGAGATAGTACATCCCATAACCAAACCTCTCCTAGTCATGTCAAGCTCACACGTGGAATCCAGGAGCATTTCCACAAAGCCTTCACTTTGGGTGGATTTGAACCCCATATTCCAAAGTATCCAGCTTTTGTAGGTGGGTGGAAATTAGAGAGTGATAATTTTATTGATCCATCCTTCAGCCTTCCACTGGGAGAAGAGCCTTAGTTCTTGACTTTTAGTTTTCAACTTGACATTCTACCTCACACCCTCTACCCCCGACCCCCATACTAGATTTCTGCCCTCTTAGATCTTTTCTCTTTGCCTCCCTCTGCCTCCTGCTTGGTGCTCTGCCCTCTGTGCCAGTTGTCCTTCATTCAGGTATATTTGGGTCCACAGGGCTTTTTCAGGGAGGAGAGGTGGTGCTCAGGTAGGGCTAGAAATGGCTTTAAAATTTGAAGGTATAAAAAAGGAAAGAGGCTCTCACAGAAATCTGAACTGAAGATGGCATATCTAGAACACTGGGCAGCAAACTGTGGCCTACAGGGCAAATGTGAATCCAACCCACTGCCTATTTTTGTGAAGAGTTTTGTTGGAATGCAGCCATGCCCATTCATTTATGTATGGGCTAAAGCTGTTTTCTTAGTCCACAGATGAGTAATTGCAACAGAGACTGTATGGCCCACAAAGGCTAAAATATTTACTATCTGGCCCTTTGCAGAAAGTTTGCCAACCCCTGCTCTAGAAGACAGTGACAGGTTTAATTCTACTAGCATGCCACCTTTTTATTATTATGCTTTTAATAATTTCTGTCTGTGGTTATTTGTGTTATATGACCCAGAGTGCTTTTCTATGGCATGTGTCATGCTCCAAGACAGTGGAAAGTCATGGACAGAGAGTGGAACAAACCTGTCCCCTTACTTCTGTGATCTGGTGTTCTCAGCTTCATCGTAACTGGGTTTTAATGTGTAAGGCTTTAGTTTGGGTAAGAATATATAGATTACCACCGAGATCACTATGGCAAATAGCTTACATGTTGGCAGACAAGTTCTGATTAATTGGTGACCGCCTGAACCCTATGTTGGGAAGGATTACGAAGTCCCTGGGGACTCAAAACAAAGCAGTGCCCAGTTGATCAGCGGTGTCTGTCAGAGCCTGTGCCAGAGGGAGTGAGGCCCAGCTGTCTTGGGCTGCAGCCATCCTCCCTGAGCAGTGGCAGGTGGAAGCCATGGGTGACTGCGGTTCAGTCCGTCACAGCGTAGCCTCAGATCTGCTGGTCACTGAAAGGAGAGCCTCTGTACCCCAGAATCATCGTGTTTATAGCTTGTCACAGAGTGGCAGTTGAGGAGGCAGATTATTGATTTATGAAAGCAATAGTTGACTGAAAATAATTCTGTATTTACAACTATGTCCTCTGAGTTAACTTTTTTTTATTATGGTAATATATATACATATACACACACACACATAAAACTTACCATTTTAATCATTTGTAAGTATATAATTCAGTGGCATTATGCATATTCACATTGTTTGTGCAGCCATCTTACCGTCCATCCCCAGAACTTTATCATCTTCTAAAACTTAAACTCTGTATCCATTAAACAATAAATCACCATTTCTCCACCAACTAGCCCCTTGCAGCCACTGCTCTACTTTCTGTCTCTATGAATTTAACTAACTGAAGTCCCTGAAATGAATAAAATCATACAGTATTTGTCTTTTTATTCCTGGTTTATTTCACTTAGCACTGTCTTCAGGGTTCATCCATGTTGTAGCATGTGTCAGACTTTTGTTCCTTTTTAAGGATGAATAATATTCCATTGCATGTATGTGCCACAATTTATCTGTTCATCTGTAGGTAGACACTTGGGTTTCTCTGCCTCTTGGCTATCGTGAATCACGCTGCCATGAGCACTGGTGTACAAATATCTGTTCAAGTCCCTGCTTTTAATTCTTTTGGCCATATACCCAGAAGTGGAATTGCTGGATCCTATCATAATTCTGTGCTCAAGTTTTTGAGCAACTGCCATATTGTTTTCCATAGTGGCCTCACCATTCCACGTTTCCGCCAGCAACACACTCGGGCTCTGATCTCTCCGCACCCTCACCAACACTTTTTGCCAACAGCCAGCCCAGTGGTTGTAAAGTGGCATCTCACTGTGGTTTTATTTGCATTTCCCTAATGTCTAGTAATGTTGGACATCTCTTCGTGTGGCTATTGTATATCTTCTTTTGGGAAATGCCTATTCAAGTTGAGTCAACTTTGTATAGTCCATTCGCACTGCTGGTTTTTGTAGGGAGCAAGAGTCAGTTACAGTTTCTCTTGGGAATTTTCCCACGAGGGGCCTGAAAGATCTTACAGTCAGTCATGTCGGAACTCCCTGTGACTGCAATTACAAGCCACAAACACCTGAGAGGAAGAAAATTCTAAGTGAAATAGGGATGTTTCGAAGCATGTGTAGAAATAAAGAAGGAAGGGGGAGAAGAGCTGCCTGATTTTTTTCAACTTGAATCTTCTTTCCTTCCCAAGAGTGAGAGAGAGGGGAGGGGAGAAAGAGATCCAACGGGTGTTGCTTCCTCTTGACTTCAATTTAAAATAGGTCCCTCGCAAGGCTCCAAAGCCTCAGAACCCACAAGTGACATTTTTAGTAAAATTTTTTTCAGTGTGGAGGCCTTTGATTATCTCACCATAATTACTATCTTCATGGTGTTTTCCCCCCTGGTGGCTGTATTTTAGCAAAGCAAAGTTTGAATTGGTCTTATTAGAAACGTCACTCTTGGAACGATGAATTTACCTGGTTTCCAGTAATAAAAATAGTTTAAATGAAACTTTAATGTACCTAAAGTAACTGATTCAAAACTATAGGGGTCAGAAACATTTTGGAACAATTGATAGAAAATTCTAGTCTGCTTATTTAATTTGAAGACTAAGTGACTGGAGAGATATGTTTGGGAAGACTTCTAAATGAATAAATTTCTTTTTATGAGCTAATATTAGGGTGAAACAGTACCTCTGGATTGATACCATAAAATGGTTAAAATTTAGCAAGACCAAGGAGATAGAGATGTGAGTCTGTTCTAATTTACCAAAGCTTCGTTTAAATGAGGGAAAATATTAGTTATATTAACAATAGAAATCATCTGAAAGAGGTGATTAATCAATAGTAAATTTGTTTTTTAGATGCCCCATCACATACCTTTTTGATGTTCCCTATTATACATAATTCCTATCAAACATGATTTTCAAGTTATAAGGTTGGACTGTATGGACTGCAAACATATTTAATCTCCTATTAATAAAAAAACTAGTGGAAATACTAGTGGTATACTAGTTCTTTTTCAGTTTTGTGGCTAAAAATCAAATAAAATGATTTACATTTTCCAACTTTGATTTTAGTGATCTTAGATGCCATTGCTTGTATTCATTGTCTTAGCATCTCATTTTTTTTAAAAAACCATATTTAGGTTTGGTTGTTTGGTTTGTGATGACAGAATTTTGGACTGTCATGTTGAGAATTCCCAGTTGAGGAGCAATCTCCAAACCTTGCCTCATAAGACTGTGTAGGACTGACATGTGTGGGAATGTAGCTTTCAGGGAAACGAATGTGGATTTCAAGGAGAATTAGGAGGAAATATTCAGAACTAAATTGGACTCTGCCCCTTTCCCCACATGCCAACACTGTCATAAGTATGATAGTGTATTTATAAAAATTTAAAGTGTCATAACTATTTTACATGTAATTTTATTGATATATTTTTATTTATCAGAATAAGGAAGTTCTCAGATTTATGTTAGTGGCCAATTAAGGTTCACATTAATTCAACTGAAGCCTCTGATCCCATCAGTTGAAGTAAATATGAGCCATATTTTAATAGTTAATAATTCATTGCCTAGTTGTACAAACACATTCACAGTTGGTTTTAACCTTTGTATCCAAGGAATAAGTTGTGGGAGCAGTTTTTGAATGTGGTCAGAGGTTTCTGTATTCCCAGCAGAGCATAGTGGTTAAGGTTCAGCCTCTGCTATCAGACAGTCCACTAGGTTTGAAGCCCAGGTTCATCATGTCCTAGCTGTGTGACCTTAGGCATGTCACTCATCTGTCTGCCTTGCTGTGCTTCAGTGGTCATATAGGCATAACCTCATAGAGCTGTCAGGAAAATTAAATGAGCTAATACAAGATGTAAATTTGGAAAAGGGGCTGATAAACACTGAGTGCTCAATAAATGTCAGTGCTATTACTGTCATTGTGATCATTATTATTAACTTCCTGTCTTCCTGTCTAGTTTTGTAGAAGCACCTGCTCTTTTATTTTGAATGCAATTTTACATTCAAGTGTTACTTCAAAATTATATTGGAAGGAGATAAAGAGTCATGAAAGGGTTAAAGTGGAACGCAGGTTGATGTTTGCCATCATCAAAATGGAATTAGGCTAACTAGATATGGATTAACATAATGTTACATATGGAATGCGGTAGCTCTCCCCTCTGGGAAGATATGGTGTCCTTTTCAGTGAAGTCCATCCCGGAGATTTCTGTTGAGTTTTGGACAGTTAGCAAACACCCTTTTCACTTTGTGTGTGTGTACACATATGTGCATGTGTGTCCAACTATGTCTCTTCATTTAATCAGCAGTTGCTAATTATTGATGAAATACTTAAATTACTTCATTTCCTTTTAAAATCAATTGTGAAATATTTCCAACATACTGGAAAATACAGAGAATAATGTAATGAAAACCCATTTGCCCAATATGTATACTGAATAAAGTTTACTTAATAAATAAAAGTTAATATATTTTTTCATCTTTTCTTGACATTTTTAAAAGGATAAAATATTTTACTCCATCCTGATCCCATTTACCTCCATTTTCCCCAAAGAGAATCTTATCCCGAAGTCCATGTGTATCCCGCCATGCTTATTTTTATACCTATCTGATATATGTGTTTATTCCTAACCTATTTTTATGATTTTACTAGATATTTATGAATGCATAGATAATATGTGCTGTTATTTTGTGTATCCTTAAATGCAATAGATGGGTTAATACATATTAACCCATGGTTGGTAAACCCTAGCTTTACCAACTAGGCCAGTTACTTATTGTCCTCTTCCCTATTCCTTAGATACATCAGAGGCCCTTCCACCTGGTGGCCTTTGCACTTGCAATTTCCTTTGCCTAAAAGGCCCTTCCTTGATACCGGCATTGCTGGTTTCCTGGCCCCTCAAGTCTTTACTTGCATGACTCTTCCTTAGGGCCTTCCTGGGTTACCCCATCTAAAATGACAAGTCCCTCTAACCCTCCATCACCTTTCTCTGCTTTATTATGCTCTAGCACTTTTCACCCTCTAGATTACTAAACATTTTACTTATTTTCTTCTTTATCGCCTGTTTCCCACCAGTAGAATACAAGTTTATTGAAGATAAGGTAATGGGTTTTTTTTCTTGGTCTATTTGAATAAATGCTTTATTTCAGGTGCACACATAGCGCTCAGCAAATATTTGCTGATTGAATAAAGGTGTATCAGTGGGCAATTCATTTTCATTTCTTAATAGTATGGGTTTTTAAAAAACTTTTTAAATTAATGATATGTTTTTGAAGTTTATTCAAGTTGATGCCTGTAGCTCTGTTTTATTTTCATGGCTGCATAGCATTCAATTGGATATCTACATCATACTTTATCCATTTTTTGGTAATGGTTGACATATTAGTTGCCTTCATATTTTTCCTTTTATAAAGTGTTGTGGTGGACATTCTTGAGCCTGTTTATTTGAGCAAATGTGAGTATTTATCTTTAGTATATACATGGAGGTAAAATTCCAACTTTGTATCAGTTATCTGTTGCTGCATAACAAAACACTCTCACTTACTGGTTTAATAAAATGAATTACACAATTCTGTGGGTGGGCACCATGGTTCCTCGCTAGTCTTCTTCCTCTGGTTGTAATCAGATGATGGCTAGAATGAATGCAATGTGGCCTCACTACATATGTGGCTGTTGGGGCTGCCTGTATGCTAGAGCACCTCAGATATCCATAGGGCTTCTCATCCCCCAATAGGGTAGACCAGTCTTCTCACAGCATGGCATTCTTACGACAGTGGTCCAGGAAGAAGGTGCAAGGCCCTTTAAGGTCTAGACTCTGGAATGCACATAGCATCAGTGTCACTACATTCTGTTGGTCAAAGCGAGTCACAAGGTCAGCCCAAATTTAAGGGATGAGAGAAGATGAAAACTACTGTGACCAGGTTTTTCTAATCTGCCACATGGGTCATATAGTTCACACATCTTCAACTTTACCACATGTTGCCAAATTTCTCTATGAAGCAGTTTTACTAATTTATTCCCTGCCTGGCGCCAACTGCTTGTTTAGAAGGAATATCTTTGGAGCAGCAGTGAGACAAAATAGATGCTCATAGGCCACACCCCCCAATCTGCCTTTTTCAGGGCGCAAACCCCGAGCAAGTCTCTGCTATGCGTTCAGCAGAACCCGCGTCCTCTCCCCGGTCACACAGGCATGTTACGTCTCCCAAATGCCATCTGGCTGGGAGTGGCCGTAGCACTGAGTTTTGGTCAATGGAAATGACTTTTTCCATTTTCAGATCTGGCATATAAATAGCTTTGGTATGGTCTGCCCTCTTATCTCTGTCTGGTGTCTAGAGACAGAAGATCTATTGGGACATTGCGGCCCAGACTAAAGGATGGTGGAACCATTAGACAGAAAGCACCTAGAGTACTGGTCCGAGTGAGCATCTGCCCCGTCCTGACTCCTACTGTTGAGTGCAGTTTGAGCTAGAAATAAACTTATAGTAAGCTACTGAGATTTTGGAGTTTATCTTTTCCATTTTTTGGCCATTATGAGTAATGTTGCTGTGAATATGCATGTACATGTTCTTTTCCACATGCCATTTTTTATGTTTCAAAAATCTGGATAAAAAGTGTATGAAGGTATACAAACTGATTTAATAGAAGCAGGTTGATTTGAAAAGCAAACAATGTCAAAACATTGGTGTTGTGGAAGAAAATATACAATGGGGCATCTTTATGATGGAATTTGGGGAACTAGTAAGTTAATAGAATCCCCTTCATTCTGCAGATCATAACCTGATCTTAATATGTGTCATCTGAAATATAACTTGTTTTTATATAGAATATTTAGAATATAAACAAATCATGCATACCTTGTGGTTTTGCACTATAGTTTCGTGCAAAAAATCCTGGTACTTTGGTTTAATTAAACTTTTTCCTTATTTCTTTAGCATACATTTACTGAGTGCCTACCATGTTCTAGATACTGTTCCAGGTACTAGTGGTGTGACTATGAACAAGAATAAGGCCCTGCCCTCATTAAAAAGAAATATGTTTTTTTGAATGAATAAGAAAATTGGAGATTGTAATGTGGATTGGAAATCAGCCAGGCCATGTTATATGTAGTGTGGCTTGGCAAGCAGGAGGGATACTTTTAAGACTGAATGACGAGCAGGAGCCAACCTGCACAGTACTGGGGTGAGAGGACCCCAAGTGCACGAACCGCACATACAAGCTACCGGAGGTGGGAACAAGCTCAGCGTGTTTGCGAAACAGAAAATATACCAGGAGGCATGGACCTTACAGGGTGAGGGAGAGTGGGGAGGTGTAGTAGGTGTAACTTTTGATGATACTATGCTAGCTCACATGTGATTATTAATAAAGAAGTATTTTTACCTCTTTATTTGCATAGTACTTTTACTTCTTTGCTTGCATATTCTAGAATCTGTCTGATTTGACATCAACTGGAGTCTTAAAGACAATTTTGACCAATGTTCTGGAATCATATTCTGGATTCCTGGTGGTATGAAAAATCACCTGTTATTACAAGCACCAGTCTAAAAATCTGTCAGTGAGGCAATAAACATTTGGAAACCCTAGAGTAAATCTTTCCCCAAACCTGGATTTTTGTGTAAAATGAACCTAAAGTCAATTGGCATGCCAAGCATTTTATGGGAATAAATTGGGTGCTTTGTGAAGCATACTCGTTCTTCCAGGCCACTGGGACTGAAATGTGCTTACCACACTGCTGCCACAGTGAGTTTGCAGTGGTTGGAGGATTTAGCACTCCTTTCAGAATCACCTGGCTTGACCTCACAAGAGACGTCTTTCCTACCTTCTGACTGGCTGAGGGACTGGAAACCAGTAACCACCCTAACTGGAAATACGTGTGTGCAGCCGCTATTGGGGAGTTCAAACTCTGGGACTTTGTCTCCATGGCTGTGTGTGGGTTGGGAGGCCTTTATACAAACACTGGATATGCATGTCCTATTTAGAAGACATTTATTACAAGAAAGGATTTTAGTGATTTTTTTGTCCTACAAATGTCATGATTCTTAAAAAGCAAAATAATTTTTGGGATCACCTGTAACTCCTTTTTTAGGAACTTAGCCAGCATTCTCTCTATTGACAATACAGCAACGAATTAGGAAGTGAACACTAAACCTCTGGAAAGGACAAAAAAAAATCAAAAGTCAGTTCCCCCAATAATTTCACTGGAGTCTGTTGTCTTTCTGCACACACATATTTACAGTGAGGTGGTTATCTTGTTTCCAGTCCCTCAGCCAGTCAGAAGGTAGGGAAGATGTTACTTGTCAGTGACATGAGTCAGGATGCGTGGGATCTTACTGTACAACCCTGTGTACTCAAATGTTATGTCTTGCTCATTAATACAAACCAATTCAACTTGCTTTTCTCACAAGCAAAATTACAGTTGTCAGATAACAGAGTTTTATCCAAAGACCTAAAATATTAAAAACACAGCCATTGATTTCCTGAAACCAAGGCATGTTATTTATACGTTAATTGGAGTGGTTCTTGGTTTCTTTGAGTTCGATTATATATCCTACATATACCCACAATAGTCCTTTGTGTACAGCATTCAGACTTTTTTTTAATCAGCTAAAATGACCCTTTCTGTCTTTTTTATGGGAATGTCTTTTGTAAGCCAACAGCAGCATCATAATCTTTGTTAGTCTAGCAATGATTGGGTATTTATATGAGCTTTTAAATTTATTTTATTTTATTTTTATTTTTAGAAGGGTTAAAAATAATGGTGAAGAGCTTAGGGTTGATATACTTGATATAGTTGAGATGAATGTAGAAATTACTAATGTCCTGACAAGTGCCCATTCTGCAACTTAATCAGGCACACTAGAGATGTGGGCTTTTCAGCTATGGGGTGGATTAAATTAAAAAGTGTGTATGAAATATGGGACAACTTCATATGTTTTATAAAAGACTACATCTGAAAGGCCAGAAGTAATTAGCTTTTTTTACAAAGATATCTGGTTCTATCTTAATTGATTTTCGTATGCATTTTCAAAAATGAATCATGTATGTCAGTAGAGGACCACAGGTATGGTTAGCATTTAGAAAGAAGCATGTGCAGAAAGGAAGCGTATATCTGGTTCATTTCCTTCCATCTTTCAATGGTGGATATCTAGTTTTATGGGACAAAGTTCAAGAGATCCTCAAAATCAACAAGTAGCTGCTCCTTTGCTAGTTTAGATTTACATGTCTGTACCTCTCCTGGTTGGCAAATGGTGCAGTGCATGGGCCAGTCATTTCTCCTGGCCTGAGATAAAGCTCAGCTGACAAGTCACTTATATCAGGGAGTTCATGAGCTTCTCAGACCCTGTGTCTAAGGAGAGGAAGACCAGTAGGGTGATGGCTTTCTAGAAGTGATAAGAATAGAGTTATATGTGTATCAACTGAAAGAGGATTTGTGGAGTGTGAGTTCCTTATCAAAGAGAAAAGCTAGCAGTATTCTCAAATGTTACAGGTAGCCTCTGAGTTCTCTGAGCTTCTATTTCACTCTCAGCCAATAGAAAGTGTAATCTTAATATCTTATTATTAAGAATAATCTTAATATCTTATTTACAGAGAAGAGACCCAGTCTCCAATTCCCAGTTATCTAGGTTTAACCTTAGAGGAAGTGAGATTAACACAGAGGGGTTCTGGAACCCCTGGCTCTGATTGGTAGGAAGCTAGTCCATTAAGAAAAAAAAAAAAAGTATCAATTGTGGACTGATTTCTGCATGTATCTCGAGATTTCTTCTCATGGTACATCTTCTCTCCATCATAGAGTTAACAAACTTCAGGAATATAATATTAACTGAGCTTGTTTTTTAAATGTATCACTTTTGGAGACTTTGGTCGAGATGAATGTCCAGTCTCCTTGCTCCCCATCTCCTAGGTTCAATCTCCTGCACTATCTTTATAAAAAAAATATAGTAACTCTTTTTTGGTAAAGGGGCAAAAAATGCTTTATTGGTTTCAAGAGAAAAGAAGGGAATTGGAAAGTTCTGCCTCAGTCTAGGGAGGATTCTTTTGAATCTCTACCTTCAAGGGAGATATTCCTAGAAAAAGGAGGGAGTAGTTGTTTTGTTTTTGAAACTCCAGAATGGACTTTTATCGGTGGAGTGGTGTCTAGGAGCATTTAAGGACTGGATCCTGAAGCTTGCTGATCATTGAGTTCTCAATAGATGACTGTGCATGGGAAACCTGGCTGAGGGGTAAAGGGGAGTGAGTTGGGTGAGGTTCATGGACAGTAATGTCAAGTTAGAGAGTCTTGAGATTCCATTGTCTTTCTAGAGCAAGACCTGTCCCATAGATCAGAATTCTCCATTGGAAAAAGTAACCTTTCAATTGTCCATCTTCTTTTCCTTGTATTTTTCCATGGAATATTAATTTTTTTCTTTTATAAAAGCAATTTTTAAGGATAACATCAGCAAAAACATAAGTTACAGAAAATACAGAAAAACAAAAAGAAGAAAATAAAATATGCCCCTCATTTTGGGTTTGTATAGTTTTTCAGGAGACCAATGTGTTGGTGTACATTCTAAACCTTACAGGTGTACATGCCCTTTGACTGAGCAAGTGCCTTTCCAGGAATTTGTCTTAAGTAATAACTGGATGATTAGCAGAGAAAATGTTTAGATATGTTTTTTATGCTGTTATGTAATTTGAAAATTTGGAAATAACCACAAGGCTCATCAAGAGCAGATTGTTATAGATAATACTGTGGCCATGAAAGAATAAGGTAGATCAATATGTATTGATAGAGAAGCATCCATGTTACTTTGTTAAGTCAGAAGGGAAGCCAAAAAGCAGTTTGTGTAGCATGATTGACTTTTGTTAAAATGATGGGCATAGAGGGGAAAAAGTTCGGATGCCTATAAAATGATCGTCAGTGGTACTCTGGGCCTGGATTTGTGTTTGTGTTTTAATTTTTCTCTCATACTTTTCTGAATTTTCAAATTAAAAATATTTAAATATGCATTATTTTTATAATTGGGATCAAAGTATCAATAAAACTATTTTGAATTTGGATAATGAGAAATAGAAAAAAATTCCATGATTCATAATCAAGGAAAACCATTTCAAATTTCCTGATATATTTATTTCCAAACAGCCTTCTCCGCTATGTTGTATGAATATGTATATATGTTTTTACAATTTTGTCTTTATTAATTTAGAGTGATAGATGTGACATGAAGAGGGTTGAATTCTCTCATGTAGACAAATACACACCAATGTGTGTGCGCACACACAATAGGGCGACAATAAAGATAAGGCATTTGACCATTCTTCAGCTTAAATGCCTTTTCATTTTTTCTTGCTTCATTCCTAAACTGTTTCAGTGTGCCAGTGTCACCAAATGATTGATACTATGTTTGTTATAAAATAATATATTGATTTAATATGTTGGTGACCTTCTTGGTCATCATTATCTTTCTTACTGATATGGGCAGTCATCAGGTCACGTTACAGGGCTGTAATACTAGCTCTGGGATATCTCCTCTGAGATTTCTTATATCCCTCCTCCTAAAGGGTACCATCGCCTTTTGCCACACACCACATACTATGCCAGCCCTGGTCTAGGTTAAGCCAGTTTATGCCATTACTTAAAAAAGGGGTCTGACCAGAAGAACGTTGCACAACCTTCCAGATTAATCATTTCCCTCCAGGAGATCACTCCAACATGTCGCTTCGGATGCCTGTGTGTCCCTTTAAGCCTGTGTCCGTCCATGCTGGTGGAGGGGCCATTCTCCTTTCTGTCTCCGGCCTGGACAGAGCACCTAAATCAAACTGCTCCTTTGACCTTTCAAATTTGAGGGGAACAAGGAGACCATTGAGCTGGAAATACCTGAAAATTTGGTTGTATCTACATGAATGTGGTATTATGACTTATGGTATTTTCTACTTTTAGTCCCTAGTGGCAGTTTTATTTTGCAAAGGTGTTAGCGAAGAAATTTACCTCATTGAAGAAAAGGCATTTTAGTATCTTAAAATCCACCCCCCCCCCCCATATATGGGAACCTGAAATCTCATTAATGCTCTGTGAAATTGAAGAAATTGGATATTTGGGAATGGAAATTGGTGGTCCTCCAAGCAATATGGGATCTAAAAGTGTTAAATTGTTTTATAAATAAACCTTGATTCAGACTGGAATGTCTTGGCTTGATCTTAAAGGTGATATTGCAGGAGACATATAGCTGTTGACTGGCCTTAAAGATAATTATCTGCACATTCCAGTCTTAGTCTGCCATCAGCAGGGCCTGGCTTGGGATGAAGTCAATGCTCTTTCCCTTACAAGAATATTACATTTAGACAGGCCTCCACCCCCAGGATGTTTATGAACCACACTCTGCTCATGGACTTTGAAAGCAAAAGAAATCTCTCCATAGTGGCAAATGTTATCTTTCAAACCTTCTAGATTTCCATGCTGTATGTCTCTCAGCAACTTGAGTTTATTTCCAGTTGGGCTATGTCCTGCTATCTTTGGGTTGGTGATTTTCTTTTTTAAATTGTAACTTTTGGCTCTTTTTAGACCTGTTAAATTACATCACTGGGGTCTGTCATGTGAGTTTTTGAATGAAGTTATGAGATGAAGTCTGTTCACATGGATAATTTCCTTGAGACAGAGAGAAGAACAGAAGGAGGGAAAGGAGGGAAGAAATTGAGAGCAAGTTTCTTTCTAGACTGTGAACACTGTGAGTGCAGGGACTGAGTCTTTCATACCTGGTACAGTACCACAATAAGTTTTGTTGAATTAAGGAATGAATTTCTAGAGAGTTTGAAACATGATAAATGTTCTACTTTTAATCATTACAATAGATGTTACAAAGCAAAGTATTCTAGTGGCATTAGACTCTGAAGCCTGACAACCTGGGATCAAATTTCAGCTCTGGCACTTACCGGCACTGTAACTGTGGGCAAGTTGCTTAACCTCTCTGTGTGTAAGTTTTACCATCTATAAAATGATAATGATAACTGAAAAGGATACTGTGAGAAATAAATGGAATTATAGATAATTATTCACACTCCAATTGTTTAGATCAATGCCTGGCACAGGGTAAATACCATACAAATGTTAATTATTATTAATACTTATTAGTGAATTTGTTTGGGGGTATTGATGTTGGAGCTTAGGAAGACCCTTAGAATATTTAGTTTATCTTTCATTTCAAGCAGGGATAGAAACAAATATTTATGTGTCTATGCATAGATATATACATTAATATTTTTAAAATAGAGTTTTAACTTTATGATTCAACCTAAATGTAGAGTATTTAAAGAAAAAAAACCAGACTCCATAGTATATATGTATGTAAGAGAGAGAAGGCTTTCCATTTTCGTATTTACAAAAATGCTCAAACATATGAAGCTGCCTTAATATATATAGTTTTGTGTATATAATTATAATTGGGCAAATTTATCTCCTAATATTTGGACACAAAAACATAATATTTTATTTTTTCTAAGTCAAATGAAATATTAGCTTGTAACCCCTCTCCCCATCGGCCATGCTTGGTAGGATATTCAATCTCAGACATTGTGAGGGTCCCTCTCTGTTCCTTAGAGTTCTTAGAAGAACCCCAAGGCTTGTCTACCCAGCATGTTTGAGGGAAGGCCTGTTGTCTTTGGTCCAGAGGACTGGCTCTGGGAGGCTCAGGGCCCAGGCCACACTCTCCCTCCCAGGGATGCTGAACCCCTGCCTTTAGGTTTCAGTCCAGGCTCTTTGTCTCCCCATTCTGGGGAGCTTCTTGGAATGGAATGCAAGCTTCTGACATCTGTGAGATCTGCCACCCCTTCAGCCACCCAGGTAGACTCTAGATCTCTCCAGGTCCAGCTACTCCCCCGTTATTCACTCTCACTCTGACATTTGACTCCTTGGAGCATGAACCCAGGTTCTTAGAAACAAAGACCCTTTACCTCTCCTCTTTTTTTCCCTTTAATTGAAGTACCATTTTAATAACATTCTACAGAAAAATTCAGATATTTTTACTTTTTTTGATGAATCAGAGGATCTGGCCACATAGAATCTGCATTTTTCCATGGTGGAAATCAGCAGCAGCTAAGGAGTATTTCCCTGTGTGGCCAGAATCAGTCCTTGATTGATAACTGCTTTGACCCATCAGCAGTTGGGTTCATGACCCCTGCTTTAAGATGTAGTTTCAATGCTGTCACTCTGGGAAGCCTCCTGTCCTTTTGCCTTACTCTTCCGAATGTATCATCCCCTTCTTGTTTATGCCTCTAACACTCTGCTTATGCCTTTTCTGTAGCAGAGATGGAACCTGTGCTGCTCATTGTTGGTGGTTGGTTTTAGTAAATGATACTTATTATTTGTCAAGTGACTGCTAAAGGCAAGGCACAGAGCTGAGCATTTCATGGATATTCTAATCTCTAGGCCTCACTATGACCCTGAGTGAAGTGTATTATTATCTCCAATCCACACATGCAGAAGCCCAGAGAGTGTAATTGGCTTGCTCAAGGTCACACAGCTGGTAAGTGGCAGAGAAGGGATTTGAGCCTTTATCAATCCAACCTTGCCTCCTGTGTTTCCTCATGTTCCTTGCTGATGGAGCTCTCCCATCACACTGAAAGCTGTGCGGTGGGCAGGAACGTAGGTCCCATTCCTGCATCAAATCACATTACTTTAAATGCTTACAGAATATGTATTATTAATACTTCAGAAGCATAGGCCTCTGATCCATTTTCTCCAAACAATTAAGCAATAATGCTAATAAGAGTTATTAAAATGTTTTGAGCACTCACTATGTGCCTGATGCTATTCTAGACACTTTACCCTACAATCTCATGTAATCCGCACAAGAGCCTGTGCAGCAGGATCTGTTATCTCCATTCACAGCTAAGGAATCAGAGGCTCAGAGAGGCCAGGTACCTTGGCCAAAGCCACACAGGGGCAATTAGCCAGGATTTGAAGTGGGGTCTTTCTTAACTTAGTCCTGTACTTTTTCTCTCCCTACCACCAGCTCTCTCATGTTTTTGAACCACTTTTCTCCTATCAAAGCTATCAGCCCACCAATGAATTCAGCAAGCAGGGCCCCCCGTTGCTTGTCTTTCCCCAGCCACACAGGTGACATAACAGCTGCTTCAGCCATTGGTTGTTTCACAGATACTTTCTGAGTCATCACTCTGTGTTAGGTATTGGGTCAAGGCCAGGATACAAAATGACAGGTTAATGTCTGTCCTCGAGAAACTACCATCAGTGAGGGCTTGGAGCAAGAGTTCCTATCATCATCTGGGCCATTGCCACAGATAGGGCAGGGTGCCCATGCCAGTGATTTCACTGCAGCATCCTTGCTCTTGGCCTGATCACCCATCTGCTCCAACAGAAATGAGCCAGGGAGTCCTTCAAATAAATTGGTTTCCTTTCTCAGAGCTTCCCCCAAACACAGCGGTACTTGCAAATATGGGATCTTTTCTGAGCTGACTGTTCATAATCTCTTTCCTTATAAAGATAAGTTCCCTGCAAAAAGAATGCTCACTCTGCCAGTTAGGGGCAGGTCTATGACATCTGGGGTTGAATGTCCTTTGGAAAGTGGGCAATTTTGTGTGAACTAGTAGTTCTCTAACTTGAACATGCATCAGAATCAGAATCAATCTGGAGGGTTGTTAAAACACAAATTGTTGGAGTTTCTGATTCAACAGGTAGAACTTTTGAGGGAGGGACGCTGAGAGTGTACATTCTAACCAGTTCTCAGGAGGTGATGCCACTGCTGCTGCTTGGGGAATGTCCCCACCACGCACTTTGAGAACCACTGGTATAATCTTCAGGTGGTGTTGTTTTTTGCTAATTCTAATTATGAGTTAGGTATATATTTATTAAGTGTCAGCCATGTGCCACGCCTCAAGATGGGCATTATAAATACCAGGTGAGTAAGTTAGATATGGAGCAAAGAGCCTAGAGAGGGAAATGGGAAAATACATATAAAGAAATTCTTAAGTAGTTTCAAATCGTGACACATGTCAGGTAGAAAATACACTTGGAGCTGAGCTAAAGTATACCAGGGACAGATGGGAGATGGGCTGCTACTTTATCTAAGAGGACTCAGCGGGCTTTTGGCGGTGGTGACATCTACACCAAGAGCTGATAGTTGAGAAGACGCCTGCTACTTGAAGAGTTTGGGAGGAGAGGTTTGGAAAGAAGGCATGTAAAGAGCAGGTCTGCAAGGGCCAGGGTGATGTGGGATGTGGTTGAGTAGGCAGGCAGGGGCTCGACAATACAGAGACCTGTTGCTGCTGGAAGGAGTTGATGCTTTATTTGCAAGGCGAAAGAAACCATACCGCCTTTTTATAAATTATCTTTTGATTTTGGAGGTCACTGCTTATGTGTGTGAAGTTTCCTTAGTCTGTTCAATCGTGGAGTTTTGTTTCCGTCTGCACGCAGCATAACAAACGGAAATGGTGACTTACCATGAGTTATAGCTAAGGGCAGGAGCGTGTGCTAGAGCAGGTGGGGGGGAGGACGCTGTGGCATGCACACCCCGCCTCACCACCACTCCAAGCTGTGAGCTCCACAAAAGAGCAAAAAGTAGAAACATCAAAACATAGGCAACAAGCTTGGGGACCTCTCTCTCTCTCTCTCTTTTTAAATTGTCATATTTGGAAACTAGAGCTGCTTTTGTTAAAATGGTTGTGTCCGGGTAGAACATGCTCTTCCCATGCTCACCTTTGCCTTTGAAAAGGTCAGCTATGTTGTCAAGTGTTGTAAGTTAAATCTTAGCAGAAATGACTATAAACGCAGGCTGAGTCACAAATTGAAACGGGAATGTGGATTTTTAGCTATTGTGCTTTTCTTTCTCTCTAAATGGAAGCAGAAGATGCCACCAGGCCAGCTAGCTCTGTCCACACCTCGTTGGTCGGGGAGTGTGGGAGTTCATGTGGCCATCCTGTTCAGAAGTGTGTCCGCCCAGACATTCTCTTTCTTCACGATAGAGTGGAGTGACTCATACTTTATTAGAATCATCCAGATGAGAACATGTTCACGATGGTTTCTACAGCATTGGAAATTCCTGCTTTTTTTGGTCAAGTCTGCTAGAGCTCTAAAAGGAAGCTTTCTGGACAATAAGTTTGTAGCAAAAAGGGGTAGAATGAGGTTGGCAAGGGAAGAAACAATTTTGATGTAATAAAAATAGGATTGTTCAGAGCTGAGATGAGAGCTTTCTTACTATTTGGTATTCAGAAGAAATTTAGTTTGGAAGTCACATCAACGAATATTATATTTCTTCAGAACCTCAGCTGTGTTTTCAATCAGAGGGCATCTTGATTTCGCTTAACTTGTGCGGCAATAAGAAAAACTGTAGATAGCTTCAACTTGTGTGTGTATGTTTATTTTATTTCTTTATTTTATTTATTTTATTTTATTTTTTTACCTACAGGTACTCCAGCCATGAAAATATGGTTTTAATATCCATTTCATAACCTCTAAAGGAAGGATTTTGGATAAGGGCAAAAGTTGTATGCCACCTACTGCACACAGTTCCTTTCTTTACAGTGCTTACTTGCATTGGCACTTAATTTGTGACGGTACATCAGAATATTTTCCCATCGCCTCTGAAACTGTCTCATAGGCAAGGCTTTTAGAACCTGGATTTTTAAACAGAAAACAGGATTATGGATTAATCTAAGGCAGGGAAATCCCTGAGGGTTATGTAACCTAACAAGTAAGCCTCTGCTCTTGGCAAGTCCCTTCCCGGGCTGCCCTCTGTTCCTGCCATTGACCTAGTGGACGAAAGAGTAGATGTGTGTGTGAGTTTAGGCATGCCTTCTCTAAAGATCAACATTTGTACACACTGGAGTCACCTTTTATACATAGTGCCACTGACATTAACCAGAGAAGTGGGCCTGACAGCCCGGCCCCAGTGCCAGCGCTAAGAGTGGCCCGCTGTGTGCACACGGTTTATCTGAAGGGATTCAGCACAAAATCACACAGCCTAATTGTTTTTAGTCCAAAAGGAACAATTTCCCAGATAGGGGCACCTTTAAGGTTACTGCGTGTGACCCATCAAAATGGGGCATTCATTTCAATATATGCTTAGTTGTTATTTATTGTAAGTGTTGAGGCTGCTTCTCCTCTTGAACTCTGGCTATCATGATGTCGTCATAGCTATTTAATAGTTATATCAGTACACAGTCTTGAAGAAAACAGAGAAAGAATAATAAATATTTTTAAACAAAGCAATTTAAATATTTGAGAAGCCATAAAAGAGAGAAAAAGTCCCAGCTGAAGCTATCAGATCTTTGAGTGAATATTTGGCATTCAAGCAAGGAATCCCACGTTTTCACTTACATTTGTTTTGAGACTATTTGGTACTAGGGTTCATTTGATGAATGATTATTATGTTCAATCACTTTATGGGGGACTAGACTATAATCTCATATCAGTAATAAAAATAATGAGGTTTTTAAATATGAAAAGAGCTGCTAGGAAGATACAGTTCAAGGCATAAAATTATAGAAACTGTCCTTTAGGGAGCACATGGATATCTACTTCCAAAGCATGATGCAAGTATTTGGTGAAGCCTGGAGTTTAATATTTGAATATAGATCGTACAATCTGACAGAGAACTCTTTATCACAGTCACGAATTTTTGAAGAATCGTGTGTCACGCGTTAAGATTTGAGTTTTTATTTCTGCCCAGACGAACAGTGAGTGTTCCCATGCATCAGGGTAACCAGGAAAAACAAAAGCTGCCGCTCTTAAGCATGAAAATTACGGCCAGCAGGAGTGTACTTTCGTCGCTCCTACAGGAGCGGCTGACTGTGACCCTTCCGCCCGCGCCCTCGCCAGGCTGCCCTGGGGCGGGGTGCGAGAGCGCCGCCCGGCGGGACGCTCTGCTCCCGCACGCCTCCCCGCGGAACCGGCGCCGGCGCTCCGTGCTGGGGCGGGCAGCGTGGCGCGGATCGGGCTGCTGTGATCCCTGCGTGCCTGCTGCGCGGAGGGGAAGGGGCGGAACCGCATGCAGCCCTGCAGGGCCGCGAGGGTCCGCGGCGCCCGCCCGCCTGGCGCCGCCCTCGCCTCCCTCCCTGGCGCCCGCGTGGGGAGCACTGGCTGTGCGGGAGCACTGGCTGTCCGGAGGACTGGCTGTGGGGTGGGGAGGACTACTGTGGGGTGAGTGGCTGTCCGGAGGACTGGCTGTGGGGTGGGGAGGACTACTGTGGGGTGAGTGGCTGTCCAGGAGGACTGGCTGTGGGGTGGGGAGGACAGGCTGTGGGGGAGGACTGACGGTGCGGGAGGACTGGCTGTGGGGTGGGGAGGATTGGCTGTGGGGTGGGGAGGATTGGCTGTGGGGTGGGGAGACTGGCTGTGGGGTGGGGAGCACTGACTATGGGGTGGGGGGACTGGCTGTGGGGTGGGGATCACTGGCTCTGGGGTGAGGAGACTGGCTGTGGGGTGGGGAGGACTGGCTGTGGGGTGGGGAGCACTGGCTGTGGGGTGGGGAAGACTAGCTGTGGGTGGGCGCCTTCGTTCCAAGTCTTCTAGGTGTGAAGTGAGTTTCCCAAAGTTAACTAATCGAGAATAGTTTTTTCCATGCGGCAGTGATCGCTCTAAGAGGAGGGAGCTGGGGCGCCGTGGGGACCCTGTGCCCCAGGGACGCATTGGGAGGATTTCCTCCTCCTGAAGCACCAGGGTCAGCAGAAAGCCCCTGTAAAATGGTTTAAATAAAGGAGACATTGAAGCAGAAGATTTCGCTCTGGTACTTCATGTCTGGTTTTTGCTTTCCTCTGACTGAGGAGCTGAGCAAGCCAGCAGTCTGGAGGATGCAGTTAGCTTGAGGATAATGAGGCTTTACTGTGATTTTTCACTTACCTGGATTATAATCATAAGGAAACCAGTACCTGCTGGTGGTATTTGCAAGTGTGCGCATGATGCGCTGATAGCTCTTGTTGAACATTCCACTAAAAACGTGTGTGTCTGTGTGTGATGGTTTGTTTTATGAAAAGGGGACATAGTTATGACAGTTTTGTCACATGACTCTTAAGGTCAATTTCATATCCTGATTCAGCAGGTTTCAAGCCACTGATTTCAATGCTGTTTTGCCTGGGTATGTAGTCGCCCTCAGGACTGGATGGCATTTTTAATACGAAAATTCTCTGCTGAACTCCTCATAGCTATAATATTTGGGGGAGGGACCCTTCCCTAAGTGTGTAGGAATGCCTCATTGACTGTGTGGATCTTGATTTTGGATGTGATGAGATACCACTCACCGATTCGGTTATGTTATGCGCCACAGTTGACTTTAAGAAATGGACATTATCCTCGATGGGCCTGGCCTAATCAGGTGAGCCCTTAAAAGGGTTTGGGCTCTTCCTGAAGAAGGTGAGTCAAAGCATGAGATCGATTGGATGTGAGGAGGATTCTCTACTTCTGGCTTGAGAAAGTTAGGGGTGCTGTGTGGCAAGAGTACAGGTGGCCTCGATGAGGTCAGGCGACTGCAGACCTACACTGCAAGGAATTGAATTCTGTGTCAAACACATGAGCTTGGGAAAGGCCCCTGGGCTCCAGATGAGAATGCAACCTGCCAATATCTTGATATGGGACCCTTAGGAGACCCTGAACGGGGAGCCCAGTCACATCAGGCCTAGACTTCTGCCCAGAACTGTGAGCAGCCACGCTTGAAGTACCTTATTGTGCAGTGATAGAAAACTAAAAGGGAATATAAAACCCAATAAGGCATTTTGGAACAGTGCTGAGATCAAAGTACGTAGTGGATACTCAGCTCCAGTGAAGCAAAAGGGACCCAAGATTCATTCATTAGTTTATATTCGTCCATGCATTTGGGGGTGCTGTGTGCTACATGTTGTGTTCAAGCCTAGAACACTGAGGAAAATGAGCCAGAGATTGTTTTGCTCTTGAGGGGCTCATGGCCCAGGATTTCCTTCCAGACCTTTCTCAGCATAGTCTCCTCTAATGATTCTCCCATTATATTTGTACTCAACAGTCAGACTCACATCCTGGTGAAGACTAAACCACCGCAATTCTTGAGTAAATCCCTTTCCCTTTCTGAGCTTGAGTTACCCACCAGTTAAATGGCCTGTTTCTTTGGGAAAATGTGAGTATCAAATGGAGTGTGGGAAACTATATCATTTAAATCAGAGGTAATGATTACATTTCTACCGTGTAGACTCTTCTCTTCCTTTCTCCCTTCCAGCATCCCTCCCACAATTATCTGTTGACCATCTACTGTGTGTTTGAGGAGATGCTGTTCCATGTGGGAGGATGCAAGGATGAACTAGACTGTGTATGCTCAAGGAGCAAGGTGGCATACAGGGAGAGCACTGCCTGTTTCTCAAAGTAGATGGAACTGTGATGCAAGGATCCTGAAGGGTCCGGCCAGGAGTCAGCTTGAAATTTGTCATCATCAACAGGTATCTCCTCCAGAGCCAAGCCAACAAGAGAATTCAGAGTAAAGGAGGCCCATTTCTTTCTTCCTCATTGGAATTGCCTCTGCACTGAACCTTGTATCACAAGAAAGTCTGTCTGTTTTAGAAAAACACCCTGATTTGTTGAATGGGAATGAACAGACCCTGCTTTTAATAATAGAGGTGGCCAAGTGGTGTGGACAAATGGTTCTGATTTCCTAGGCCCTGACCACTTATTTAGAGTGCTGCGGAAACAAAATGATAACAAATTCAGACAATGCTAAACACTCACAAAAGAAGCAAACAACCATATTGGATTTCTAAAACCCACAGGAACTTCATTAGGGAACAAAGTGAAATGATCAAAGTGCATTTTGGGGCAGGGTAGAAGTGAAGGAGACTGTCAGGGCCGAGAGCACTCATGCCTAGAGGTGTAGCCCATCTTAAGGGCATTTTGGCTCAGGCTAGTTGCCACCATAACTGCCACTAGAGGGCCCTGTCTTTTCTAGAGGCTTGCTTCACTCCTGTCCTTTAGAGGCTATGGTCTACTAAGCACCTCATTTTTCCATGGGAGTAGAAATTCTTTCTATGCAGCCCTTTTTCTTGGTTGAAATTTTAAAAACTACTCTTTTTCACATTAATAATGCATATTTACAGGAATAAGTACAAAAATTAATATAATAGGTTATATGAAATCCCTAAACCTAGAAACAAACCCATAATGAATATTTTGATGCATTTCCTTCTAGTATTTTTTTCCTATGAATATATGTTAAAAACCCCACACACAGTTAGGGTTGTATTTCAGTTCTTATTTACTCACCTGCTTTCCTCACTTAAGATTTCATGAGCATCTTCCCTTTACATTAAATGTTTCTACTTTGTGTTTAATGTCTGACCAACATCTCAACAACTGGATGCTCATAATTTGTTTTCCAGTTTCTTTGTAACACTTTTATACACACATGCATACATAAACACCCCCCATAATTTATTTAACTCATTTTTTGGAAGGTATATACATATATATGTATGTTTGTATATGTATGTGTAGTATGTATATATAAGTATATATATATATATATACACACATACACAATTTTATTCTGATTTTTATAAACAGCATTGTGATGAATATGTTTATATCCTTAGAATAAATTACTCTGGGAACATCCTTTATTATATCCTTAGAATAAATCCTGAAAGTGGAATCACTGGTCAAATGGTAATTCATGAGTTATAGTAAATTTAAAGGAATTGTAAAGTTTTTCTCCTATTATCAAAAAAAGGTAAACTTTCTACAAAGATTGAAATAATTTCTGAACATCATCATTGGACAACAAAGTTGTGAAAATTGGATGTTCTGATACTGCCCTTTCTAATAGAGTAGCCACTAGACATGTGGCTATTTACACTTAAATTTTAATTAATGAAGATTAAATGAGAAACTCAGTTCCTAGGTTGCACCAGCCACATTTGAAGTGCCGTATAACCACATGTAGTAGTGGCATGTGTGTGAGGCAGTACTACTTAGATCACCGTCCCCATTGTAGGAAGTTCTCCCGGACAGCATTGCTCTATTATCTTCCCCAGTGCCTTCATCCTTATGTTTGGAACTTAGCCTAAGTAAGATTAAGCCATGAACAATGCATGTTTTGTGTATAATTAATTTAGTTTGTTATAAAGTAGGTTTCATGGTAAAAAAAAAAATTCGCCATTTCATTAGAGATGAAAAATATGAAGTGTCTTTCTGAAAATATAAGAAA
>VSMD01070245.1:0-30481 GCA_008750895.1 Mirza zaza
TCCCCGGGAGGCACAGGTGGGTCTCGGTCCCTGTGCCCTTAATTTGCAGGTCAGCCCCTCTCACCCCCTTCCTGCCGAGTGACCCTCCCTAGCTCAAGGTGAAGGCCTGCGTTGACCACAGCACCTCCTACATGTCAGGAGTTTAAATGTCTTGGTGAGGTGAAGTCCTGCCTTGACCACAGCACCTCCTACATGTCAGGAGTTTAAATGTCTTGGTGAGGTGAAGTCCTGCCTTGACCACAGCACCTCCTACATGTCAGGAGTTTAAATGTCTTGGTGAGGTGAAGTCCTGCCTTGACTACAGCACCTCCTACATGTCGGGAGTTTAAATGTCTTGGTGAGGTGAAGTTCTGCCTTGACCACGGCACCTCCTACGTGTCAGGAGTTTAAATGTCCTGGTGAGGTGAAGCCCTGCGTTGACCACGGCACCTCCTACATGTCGGGAGTTTAAATGTCTTGGTGACCATGACAGTGGTTTTACTATGAATACTGTTCCTCGTGCCAGAGCTTCCGTTACAAATGCAAGAAGTTTTTGCACGTGGAGCGTGCACCCCTGCGGGTTCTTGTGCCCACTGCGGTGTAAAACCTGCAGCCCCAGAAGCCACACCACTGACCGCTAACTCCATCCCAAAAGGACACCATCGAATGAGGACGGAATGTTTCCTCTGGGCTGAGCCTCGTCCTGTCTCCTGTGCCGACTCTTTGGTCCTCTGAGCTGGGCGCTCTTGCCACGCGCCTCATCCTCGGGTAGGAACCCGAGGCCCCTGCAGGCGAGTCGCTAGCCCGGGGTTGTATGATGGAAGGGCAGAAGTGAGACGCGGAAGGTCCTGGTCCTTGGGCCCTCAGGTGCCTGCCTCCGTTTCCAACCCCTGCACCCTGCAGTTTCACCTTCCCCAGCTTTGAAAGGGTCAAGCACCGCTTGGTCCTCTACAGCTTTGGAGGAGGATAGCACTTCTGCCTGAATGGCAAGATGCTCTCGTCTGTGCCCAGACCGTGCCACGTGGATCCAGCGTGAACGCAAGCTGCCTTGTGCAAGCATAACACGCTTTGGGGACACCCAAGTGCAGGGCCCAGAAGTCCTGTGCACGGTGACAAGTTGCAGCGTGGAGCTGAGCTGGCGCCTGGGTGTGGAGCGTGCGTTACAATGAAATGGGCTTCCTCCCAGCCCTGAACGGAGAACAAGCATGTGCTCTAGCCTCCGTCCAATCCCCAAGGGAGCCCCAAGCTGTGGGTCCTTGGTGGCCTGACCAGGTGGCAGTCAGCCCTGCAGCCACAGTGTCCAGTCACGGCAGCAGGACCCAAAGCCACTCATCACTTGGAGAGAAAATAAAGGTTTGGGTTTCCTCCCAGGCTGTTACACCATTTCTGCGGCAGGCTGCAAGCAGTTTCTGCTCTGTCCGGTTTCCCCAGCAAGCTACAGGAGTGAACGACTCTCTGTCCCCCTCCTATACCACCCAAGCTTCCAAGCAACGTTCGGTCAGCCAAAACGGCCCTGCGTGGTCGGGTCCAGCTGGACGACGAGCTGACTCCCAGCCCGGGTGGTGCCTGAGTCCGGGAGCCCCGCGGCTCCCTCCGCACCGGCCTCGGCTGTTTTCCTGGGAATCTGAGCCCCAGAGGGCCCAGCAGGTCCTCCCGTGTCCGGCAGGGCGACCCTGGGAGGAAGTGCGCCTGCCAGATGTCCCTGCCAGCCCTTCTCAGGAGCACACGCCCAGAGCTGTGCACGCCTGCACACGCACACGCATGCACACACACACACACACACGCCCATTAATCAGGGCTCTGCCTGCATTATCTCCCTGACCTCCGCCTGAGCCGCCCGCTCGGAGGCGGTTCCCAGCGCATGAGGACCGGGATGCTTTCCGAGGGCTGGGAGGGCTTTCGTCAGCTGGGTTCTTTCCAGCGTGAGTCACTGTCCGCCTCTTCTCGTTGATTAGTGTTCTGGGAGTTGCTGGTGCAACTCTGGTGAAGTCTAGAGAAATTAATCAAAGTCCGTGCTACACTCGAAACACAGTGAGAACCACCATCCGGCCAAACCCCCCGGCACTGGCACACGGACAGCTCAAGACTTCCCTCCTCCGAGTTGTTTTTTTTTTTTTTTATTTGCAGTTTCCCACATGCTTAACACTTGCCTGCTCCCCTGGATCTGGCCCTTGCTCCTTCGGTATTTTTTCTGACAGTTTTCTGCTTGTGTTTCCAACTTTGGCAATTTCTCAATCCACTACATACCACCCGTCTCAATAAAACGGTTCTCATGGAGCCCACGGCCCCAGCAGGACGTGGCCAAGAGCTCCTCCCTGGGCCCAGCCGCCCCGTGTCGGCTCACTGCCTGTGCCGCCTGGCGCGTGGTCACCTCAGCCACGAAGCAGAGGGGCTCCACGCTGGACCTCCCCCGCTGCTGATTCTGAGCCGGTACCCCAGCCTGGCAGGTGCCAGAGCCCGGGGGCTGCCCCGGGGGTGTTTCCGGTGTGACGATTATTGTAGCCCAAATAGCTCCTTTTCCCATGAAGAGGCTGGACACACAAACGGACAATGAACAGCCCCTAAATAAACACAGACTCCGAGCCGCAGCTGCACAAGCCCAGGAAACCAACCCATCATCCGCAGTAACCAGCCCCAGGGCGGGCCTGATATCTCCACGGCGGACAATCCAGGAAGCTCAGCAATGACTTCTGTAACGGTTGGCTCGCATGGCCCAGACTTGATTAATAACGGACAGCTTCCCTGACTTTTGTCCCCACTTCCAGCTTAGGACCAGCCAGAGAAAGCCATTACGCCCCCCAGCCAATCACGGGGCCCCACCTCTAGCGAGCCCTGCAGCTCCCCAGACGGCAGCCCCGCTCCCACCCCCGCACACCCCCACCCCCCTGCAGCTTCCCGCATCCCTGCCTGCCTCCCAGCCTCTGCCGAGCCCCGGTGAGGGTGGCTGCCTCCCTGCCCCAGCAGGTTCTGAGTCAACAACCTTTGCGTGTTCTCACGTGGGTGGTCCCTGTTCAGTTCCCGTCTCTCCGGACCGCCAGTGTGCCTGGCACCCCTTGGGGACAAAGGGGTGCTCCCTCCCCCTGCTGGGTGCCTGTCAACAGCCCTGGAGCCCCACCTGCCTTGGGCTGGATGCTCCTCCCCGGTGTGGGCTGCCTCCAACCCCGGCTCTGGCGGCTTGGGAGGGTCACTGTGGCTTTGCAGACCTCTCCTGGTGGTGTGGGCCTCCTGGCTGGTGTGGGCCACGCCCCCTGCACAGCACCTTGACCCCAGTGACCTCACCCCGGCCCCTCCCACATTGGATGCACTTAGCACACCTTGATCTTAACCTGCCTGTGCTCGGTCCAGTCCCACTGTCAAGGTGATTTTCCTGTTTCCCCGCTTGGCCACGTCCTACACCTCCCAAGGTCCCTCCGCCAGGAAGCCCACCCTGAGCTCCCATGGGCCCTGCAGTGTCTTGTTCATCCACAGCCCCTGTGCACCCCGCCTTCTAGGCGAGGACCCCCACTAGCCTGAAGGCCTCCCAGGTGAGGGATGTATCGTCCGTCCTCGGCCCCAGTACGTACTGGAAGGCTCCGTGCACCGGAGCTGACCGGTCCAGCCGGGAGCACCATCACAGCCCCGATGCCGATTGCTTTGCAGAGCAGCTCGGGTGGGGAGCAGCGGCACGTGGGACTGTGGAGGAGAGAAAAAGCACCTTGCACAGACCCGGGTGAGCCGGGGGCCAGACAGAGCCGGGAAGGCTTGGAGACCACATCAGGAAGGGACCCTTCCATGTGGTCTCTAAGAAGACAGACCTCATGCGGCCTTAGGATTTTCACCCAAAATGGTCCTAAACTGTCTTTATGGTTTGGTGCTTAAAAGGATTAAGATTTCCGGATGTCTCGAAAAGGATTTCTGTGGGGCTATAACCTCTGTGTACGGGCACGGGGGTTTTGTCCAAACTGGTGACTTCTGAAAACGAAAAGGCATGTTCATGATTACGCAGGGATGGTGGGCCTAGACCGGAGTCACGGCCACCTGCCTACTGCACCACCCTGAGTAAGCAGGTGAGCTGCTCCCCGTGGGGTTATATCGACTGTGGGGATCCTTCAAAAAACAAGCAAGTTTACTTTGAAAATCGAGACCAAATCCCAGCCCCGCCATCAGCAGTTGTGCAGAACGAGGCAGGGGTGAGCGCCTGTGTCCTGGGAGTACTCTGCTCGCAGCACCCCACGGACGGGATCCCCAGAGAAAATGCAGAAACGGGAAGTGCCCCACCCAGCTCCCACTCCCAGGAGACTTCCCCGGGCCAGGAAACCCAGGTCCCTGGAGCTTATAGCTGGGCAGGGAGAGGAATCGCCTAGAAGGTGACCCGGTTCTGGCCAGGGGTCGGGGGGATTTGGAGCCCAGGATTCCCTTGGACGCAGGCATCGATGACCCCCTCGTGGGCCGTGTTGGCGAAGGCAACCGGAGAACTTCGGGCCACGGGGAGGAGGTAAACACTCCAAAGCGGCCGCAGCAGAAGCCACCAAAGGCAGGGGCAGGCCCAAGGCCACTTCCCCAGACAGCAGCTCTCCCGGGCAACGCCGGGAAGGAGCAGGGCACCGTCCGTGGCGCCCGCATCAGGGACCCCTTGGGTAGCCAAGCCGCTCATCATCCCTGGCCACCTTTGGGTGACAGTCTTTCTGCCCTTCCCTCCAACAGGTAATCATTCTAGAAGAAGCGATTCTATTGTTACTACCCCTCCCCAAAGGAAGCCTGCTTTAATAACCACTCAAGGAACCATAAACCCCCCTCAGGCAGCAAGTATGCCCCAGCTGGATGCACTCTTCCTGGAAGGGTAGAGATGCTCTCACTGTGGGTGCTATGGATGGGGTGGTGGGGTCAGTGACAATGTGTCTTTGCTGACCTTGCCTCTCCCATCCTCAGTCGCCCTCAAACGGCACATTGTTATGGAGAAAGAATCCGGGCAAAGCAAAGAGAACATCACCGAGAATACAGGACACTAAAAATAGCTCTTGTCTCACATGTTTAAACAACAGCAGCCAGCACGTGCCGTTAGCTGGAAAGAACTGCATCTTCGAGCAGGGAAGGGAGTATAGGCTAAGCCTGCGGATCTTTTTAAATGTAACCGGAGTGTTTCTCGGGATGAACAGATCCTTCAAAGTGCATCTGTGGCGGGTGGCGTTATTTGTTGGAATCACGCACTGCCTGACCCGTGGGCTGCGGGTGGGTGCGACTTGCGCTGCACCCAGCAACTTTGCACCAGCCCTCGTGTGCCTGTGTCCTCCTGGCTGAGGACACACCCACCCTGGGAAGGGACTCGCTTCTTCAGGCTGGTCCAGGAATGTGAAGGCACCCAGGGCAGGACTGATGCGGAAAATGTCGGGCGCCGGGACACGGCCGATTGCCGCCTCTCAGTAGCTCCGCATCTCCCCGGGCCAGTGCTGCGCCTGGCCTGTTAGAGGCACGCTGCTAGGGCCGGGCCCGCGGCACCCGGACGCCTGGACCCCCAGTGCCGGAATGCCCCCAGGCCCGCCTGCTGCTGCCTGTTTCCGGCTATGCTGTTTGCATGATCCTGATTGGGTAATGTTTGAATCCCACTGTTGTTGATTGGATGTTAAGGCCTGTTGCTGATAGGATGTTAAAGCTTGTAGTTGATTGGATGCTTCTTGAGCCCTACCAAGGGTATAAAAGCAGGGGCAGACGGGCAGGAAGGGGGAGAACATCGGAAGACGTGAAGAGAGCTGGGACGCTAGGTGTGTTGAGCCTGCTGTGGAAGAACAAAGGCTGTTCTCTGAGTCTTCTTCGTGTGCCACTCGGTTCTTTCCCCAATCAAATGAATGAGAGCTGTAGCAAGAGCTGTAACGCTAGCTGGACACACTAGCTGGACACACTGCCGCAACATGAGCAGCCCACGTGGAACGTAAGCCAGAAGTGAGAGAGCCTCGGGCCACTGCAGTGTTGGGCTCACTCGTCGCACGGCATGGCCCGGCCACCGCTGACCAATACGTCGAAGCACCTGTGGGTCATAGGGTTTTCTCAGATGGGTGGTTCTTCCTTAATGAGATAGTTAAAACTTATTTTTCACAGCATATTATCAAACATGTTTTTCAACTTCAGTCAATCTTATCTTACTCATTTCAGAAAGTAGTTAAAAATTTGTAGCTCATATTAACAAAAAGATAAAAAATATTCCAACGGTCGGGCCAATTCGTTTTGGCAGCTATGCCTTTCTTAAAATGCATAGAGAAAATGTGAGTACAATTTGTAATGAAATGTCACTTTTTGCGTTTAATAAGTATCAAAATTTGTGACATAGTCATATCATTTTGATCGCTAGTAACGACTATTAACCACAATGACATTTTAATCCAGAAGAAAATAGTTTTAATACTTAGAGCTTTATGGTCATAGGATAGAAAAAAACTTTTAAAATTTCTCTCTCTCTATTTTTGTTGTTGTTGAAAGGAAAAATAGGAAACAAAAGAATAACAGGGTGATCCATAGAGACTTTTATGCATGAAAATATATTATACTAAGGTAAACATCTGTGGGGGAAATGGAATGGAATTAGGAGTTAAAAGAGAAAAAGGAAATGTGGAATATTTCTTGTGGTTGAAGACCTAATCATGTGTTTTCTAAGTTGACACTGTGACCCTGGCAGGCGTCGTTCCATTATTTTCTCACGTACCCTTAAAGGAATAAGGCAACAGTTTTACTTTAAAAAAATCTATTATTTATTATATCCTGGAAATCGCAGACTTTGCAGCTTTCTAACACACGATTAAAATTTTTAGATGTAAAATTAAAATGTATGAGGAGTGCAGAGTTTTTCCAAATTATCCCAGAGGACAGTCTGAGGAGCACAGGTGCAAAGCGTGCCTCTCGGTGCCAGGGAGGACTCGCGGGCTCACTTGACCCCCTTGCGAAGCTCGACCCCCTGAGCCCAGGCCCTTGGCTCTGGCCTTGGCCCTTGGAGAGGAGGAGGAAGGAGGAGCCTGAAGAGGGTCTCAGCATGCCTGGGGCCACCGTCCTTGTCCCCCCTCCTCCCAGGCTCCACCTGCATCGGACGCTGGGACCCTTCCCTGGTTTGCCCCGCCCTCCGGATGAGATGCATCCCTTAGCCCGGGACGGCAAGCCCTTTCCCGCCTGTGCTCCGCCACACGCAGCTGGCATGACGGGCAAGATCACGGCGGGGGCGGCAGAAGCTGCGCAGGAGAGAAAGATGCACAGCCTCCCTGGAGCACGGGGAGGTCAGAGCGGGCACACAGCCCAGCCCTGGGAGACGGGGTCAGAGGGGGGGCAGGACCACCGCCTCCTGGGAGCCTGTCCCTGTCCCCCCACAGCCCGGCCCATGCTATCCCATGAGACTGGCTTGTTACTTCTGAGAGTTCCTTCAACAACAAAACCCCTGTTACTTGATGCAAAATGAGCCCTTTTTGCAGCAACTGCAACAAACTGACCAATGAGCTTTAGAATCCTTCTCCCTAAACCCACTGGGACCTAAAATCAAATAGTAGACTATCTATTGATTAATTTGCAGGAAAAATTTTAAATTTTCAATACAGAGTCTTGCCATTTAGGGGTGAGGTGTGTCTCCCCATGTTCTCGGATGTTCTTTTATCCCACAGTTAAGTACTGAGGTTCCATTCATGAAAGGGGTGTATATTTCTCATTATTTTTATTCTTGACATTTTCTGCCCATTGTGAAAGATTTTTTTATTAAATTTTTTCTTCTTTGACTTATTAAATGAAGCCAAATACATAGATTTTCTAGTATCACGTCATCCTTGCATTTCTGCAATAGGTTCTACCTGGTGAGGCTGTAATACTCAAGTTGAATACACTAGCAGGTTGACTTACAAGTGTTTTATTTAGCATTCTTGAATCTGCCTTCATAAATAGTCTAGCCTTTTTTACACTATTCTGGTCAATTTTGAGAATTAAGGTTACATATGCTTGTAAAATATATTGGGGGATGTTTCATCTTTTTCTATGTTTTATATCATCATGTAAAGCATGGGAGCTTTACGTCCTACTGATGTTTGAGAACAATTTGCCCCAAACCATCCATGGGTGCCTACTTTAGAGATAGTACTTTCACAATGTTTTCAGCTTTTAATGGTTTCAGTGTATTCAGATTTTTACCATTTCTGAAGTCAATTTGGCAATTTATATGTTCCTTAAAAATCATCAATTTTATTAGCATGTAAAAATTTTGCAGCGTATGATTTTCCATCATTTTATCATAATTTGGTCCCTCCCCCATTTCTAATTTTGCATAACTGGGGTTTGCTCTCCTTTTGTACATATGGCCAGTGAGTATATTGTCAACTTTATTGATCTTATTTAAAAGAACCAAGGGTTGAATTTACTTATTGAGTGTATTACTCTTCTATTTGGAATTCCTAAACTCTTTTTATTTTTCTTTTCTTGTTTCTCATATGTGTAATTTTTATTTTTAGTTCAATGTTCAGTTTATTTATATTGGGTCTTCCTTATTTTGTATTTAAGGTGTTCAAGTCTATGAGTTTCCTTGAGTCTACAGCTTTGACTTCAGCACCTTGCAGCGAGTTTGAGTGCATTCAGGGGCCCTCTTTGGACTGCTTGCATGATACACCTAAATTATTGTGTATACTGCACTCATTTCATTATTTTTTAAATAATCTACAGTATAGAACCCGTTCTTGGCCTCACCAGGCAGAATCAATTATTTCCTTTATCTTAATGCGCAGAGTGACTTTTACATATTTTTTTCATGACTGCCTACCCCACTAAACTTCAAAACCCTTGAGAGAAGTTCTGATCATATATACCTTAAATTCTTGGCACAGTGACTGGCACATACATAATAATAATAATAATAATAACCGTTGTTCAGCGCTGGACAGGCAATATGCTCAGACTCTTGCATGCATTATCTTGCTTCGCCCTGAAAACAGCCCTAAGGAGCCATCACCCTCTAGTTTCATTTTACAGGTGGGAAAACGGGTCCAGGGCAGGTGAGCTGCCTGAGGTGTTACTGCGTGCAAGTGGGAAAGTTGGGGTTCAGGTCCAAGTGAGGTCTAAGGACCTCACTCCCAATTGTCCCGAGTATTTACTGAATCAGCAGGTGAGCCTGTGGGTCACCCGTGTGGCACTGGGTATTCTAATGAGAGACGGGACTTTATCACCGCAGTCAGCTGATTCCTCCCTCATGTGAAACGGGACGGACATAACTCACCCACCCTCTGACAGGGCTGGACAGGAGAGGGCACAACCGAAGTGAGTATTTTTTTTTTGTTTTTGAGACAGGGTCTCACTCTGTCACCTAGGCTAGAGTGCAGTGGCGTCACCATAGCTCACTGTAGCCTCCAACTCCTGGGCTCCAGCGATCCTCCTGCCTCAGCCTCCCGAGGAGCTGGGACCACAGGCATGTGCCGCCACACTCACCCTGAAGCTCTTTACTCTCCTGCCCCCAGCTTCAGATATGATGCCTGACAGTCCTCCTTCTCTGTGCCAGTTAGGGCCCTGCAATCCTCTCTCCTCCGTCTTCTGGTGCTTCCTTTCCTGGCCGGGACGTAAGGCCACATCCTGCCCACCAAAGGCCACTCGCCAGACGCCCTCAGCTGCCTCCTGGCCTTGCTTCTGCAGAGCGGCTTGCACCGGAACCCAGACGGGACTTGGAACCTTTTCGGTGCTCTGGAAACAGACAGAAGGCCCAGGTACCTGAGCGAGGAAGCGAAACTACTCCTTGACCAGTTTCCCACACTTCCCACCAGTCGCAGGGGGGCCCTTCCCTTCCCAGGGTGGCTTTGGGGGCGCACGGCACAACTGTCGGGGTTCCAGATACGGGTGGGGCCTCAGACCTCGGGGCAGAGCCTCCTCAGGGCCCTTGGCCGCAGATGCGTCCCCCAAACTCCTTCCTAGCAAGAAGTGGACTGAGCACATCGCTGCCCAGCTCAAAGCCCACCCATGGCTCCAGGGCGGGCCTCCCTCGGCCCCTGCTGGGCACCCCACCGGCCACCGTGCCTGCGCTCCCCACAGCTGGGAAGAGCCCGAGGTCCAGCCGTCCTTGGCCCGCAGCTCCGTGTTGGCCAGGGGTCCCCAGAGAACAGAACCACAGGGACATGGTTCCCCCCGACCTGAACCCCCCCATCACCTGTGCTGTTTGGCTGGTCTTGTCCGTCTGCTGCTCTAACTGCAGGACCCATGCGTGGGGTGCCAGTTGATGTTTGTCTAAAGCCTGAAGCCTCCTGGGCCCTCTGAGAGCCTGGGTGGGTGGCACAGGGCCCCTGTTTCCCGACTACACTTGTCCCGGCTAGGGAGACCCCCAGGAAGGCCTAACGCCCGGGACCGTTGGACTCCCGGCTCTCAACGGGGCCTTGAACCACTTGGAACCAGGAGCCTTCCAGGCCTCCTCCCCTGAAGGGATCCCGTAGTTCTCATCCACCGAGCAGCAGACTTGACTGCTGTCCTCGCTCTCCCGCTTGGTGCTGTGGGGATTTTACTAGAAATCCCATATTTCTGCTCCATAAAACCAGACACACAGCTCACCAACCTCGTCGTCCAGAGGCCCATCCCAGAGGCTGTGGCGTGTCGCACTGTGGCGCCCAGACGGTGTGTCTGCGGGGTGGGCACCTGCAGCCTTAGGGTGAGGTGTGGCTCTCGAGGTCCTTACCTATGGCCTTTTGACCAAATCCAAATTTTACAGAACGAATCCTTTTATCAAAAGGGGTGCAGCAGAGAAAGATGAAGCTTTTCTTGCCTCTTTTGGTGCTTAAAAAAGAACAACTTGGAATCGGAAGGGTGCATGTCTCCCCGGCGGCGGGTGCCTGTGACGGTGACCATGTCTGGGAAAGGGGTCTCAGTAGAGGTAATTAAGGGTCATGGGCTGAGATCAGCCAGATTAACTGGATGTGCCTTAAACCCAAGGACAAGCATCCCTGTAGAAAGAGAAGAAACAAGGGAGAGACCCAGAGAGGAGGTTCCTGGGGAAACTGAGGCAGGGAAGGGCGGGACTCGTCCAGGAAAGCCAAGGACTTCTGGCCACGCCAGAAGCTGGAGAGAAGCCAGGGAGGGTCCTCCCCGGGGTCCCTGGCGGGGTCATGGCCCTGCCGACACTTCGATCCTGGACCTCTGGCCTCCAGAATTTGAGAAAATAGAATTCCGTTGTTTTAAGTCCCCTGGTGTTCCGTCATTTGTCACGGCAGCCCCAGGACACTGCACAGTCTGGCCCTGGCGCCCCTCCAGCTCCCCACCCTCTGCCCGGCCGCGCTGGCCGCCTCCCTCCCTCCTCCCCGGCACACCCAGGGTCCCCTCTCCGGCCACTCTCAGGGCGCCCGAGCCTCGTCCTGCCTGGCGGTCCTGCCCAGTGTCGCTTCCCACAGAGGCTTACACTGCCGCCGTCCAAGCTCAGCCCACCTGCCCCGCCGTCCTTGTCCCGAGCCCTCCCCTGCAGGACAGGGGCAGCCGCCTCCCCTGCGGACCCCAAACTGCAACGTAAACCCCTCGGGGCAGGGCCGGGCCGGTGCGAGCTTCTTCCCCGACCATCCCTGGCCCCGGAGCAGGGCTGGCCGCGGTGCGTGCTGAGTATTAATAAATACGTGCAGTGAACGAACGTCAAGTTCAAGGGCAAACAGCGGGCCGAGATTCAGCCCAGCGGTCAGGGCCAGGCAGGAGATGTCCAGGGCGCCGACATCAGGCCCCGAGGCTGCCCAGGCCGGCAGCAGGCACCGGGCCTCCTGCCGCGGGTCGGGGCAGGAAGGCAGCCGCCCCGTGAGAGGCCAGCAACCACAGACGTGCTGGGTCACACGCCCCCAGTGCAGAGGAGAGCCACCCCGCTGCTGGAGACCCCCCTGTTTCTGCGTGGATCGGCGTCAGACACTCAGTGCAGCAGCAGAGGAGGAGACACGTGGTATTTTCTCAGTAAACACTGGGACCAGCCGTGCCGGCTGACCCCCCAGTGCGAGGGCCGCTGGGCTCTTCACTGCTGAGATGATGGTTGCGAGTGAGTTGCTGGTGTTCCCGGGATGGAGCACTGCGGCCCCCGCCCTCCCGTTGATTACCGCAGGGAGGAAGCCGGGCAGGACGCCCACCAAGGTGACCGGGCTGCAGGGTGGTTCCATTATTCATCCACCCCCAGCCACCATCTGAAGCCAAGAAATTCTTTCAAAGGGGGAAGCAGCGGGAAGAGGAGGCAGCGGGAAGCCGGGGAGGGAAGAAGCCATGTTTGGGGAAGCGTCCCTGAGTCCGGCATCAGGCAGGCGCTGCGGGCGTCCAGCGGGGATACCTGCCCTCTCTCCCCGTGCCCAGCGCCCAGCCAGCGGCACCGTGACCCTCCTCGCTGGGACCCGGAGGGGACAAAGGCTGGGAGACTTTCGCAGGGCCCCGCCCAATGTACCCCCAATCTATCTGTGAACACGGCCTCAGCCAGGGGTCAGCCGGACACGCTGCTCCTGACCTGCGGCCCCGGCCAGCCCAGCCGCCCTGAGCGAGCCTCTGCCACCTGGGCTCCACCAGGGTCTTCGGCTCCACAGGCGAGGCCGGCTTTGCAAGGACCATGAACTCAGGAGCTGGCACTGAGTCCTGGGACAGGCGGGGACACATCCCTGGCTTTGGCGACGGGCGTATTCGTAGAGGCCCCTCCTGGTTCGTGAGGGCTCTGGCCCAGTCCCCGAGGCCCCTGGGGCCGCGTCAAGCCGCCGGCTCTCAGCTGTGCGTGTCCAGAGCTGCAGCACAGCCTGGAGAGACTGGATGGTGTATGGGCATTGCGGGAATGTCCCCTGCCTCGTGCCTGAGGTGGCCACTGTGACCGTCACTCCACATCTGTGGCTGAACTGCCATCCCCACCCACAACGGGGGGTGCCGGGTGTCCCCGAGTCTGTAGGGCATTTTGTGCCAGTGTTGAGGCCCCCAGGTTCGGGGTGCGTTTCTGCTCCGTGGCTGAGTCTGTCATCCACCCTTACGTGGTCTGTGGCCTCCGGCTCCCGCCCCGCCCCCACGCACCCGCCCCGCCCCCACTCTCACCGAAGCTGGCTTCCTCCGGCAGCCTCCTGTGCCGATGTCCTTCCGCTCCTCCGTGTCGCCTGTCCGTGGGGCAGTGCCTGCCGGGCCCGCCTGCCCGAGGACACTCATCTCCGCACACCTTTCCCAGCTGTGTGTCTCCCTCCCCTGCAAGGACACCCAAAAACAGTTAGATGGTCACACGCTTTTCAACCAGAGGCAATTTTATACTCGTCGACTCCCAGACACGCCTATTACTCTCTCCCTTCACACTAGCACGCATGCACGGAGTCCAGGGACCTGCTGTTTTACACCCGCTGACCGACACTCTCCCGTCTCGCAGCCGTCCAAGCGGGAACCGGCCCTGGCGGCAGCAGCGCCAACGAAAACACGGCTTCCCTGGCGGCCACCCTCGCACTGCGCCCGGCCTGCCCCGCCGTCCCCACCTGGCCACGGCCCCTTGAGGTCCAGCTGCCACGGCACCTCCTCTGTGAAGCCCTCCCGGTCCGCAGGTCAGGCTGACTCGGGTCTTTAGGGCCCAGCCCTGCCCCGAGCACCTCCCACGAGCTTCTGCCTCCACGAATGGTCAGAAAATACCTCGAAGAGGGGAAGTTTGTACAAATATGAAGCTTTAACCTGCAGACCCTGGAGGAAAGAATGAAGGGCGGTTCTGAAGTCCTAAAGCCCTCACGCCCACGTGTTTGCACGGTTGGGGGGTGAGGCTGCCCTGCGTCCCCCTGCAGAAACCCCAACAGCCTGCCCTCCCTTCCTTCCCTCCTTCCTTCCTTCCTTCCTCCCTTCCTTCCTTCCTTCTACCCTTCCTTCCTCCCTTCCTCCCTTCCTTCCTCCCTCTCTCCATCCCTCCCTCCCTGTATCCATCCCTCTCTCCTCTCCCTTCCCTTCCCTTCCCTTCCCTTCCCTTCCCTTCCCTTCCCTTCCCTTCTTCCTTCCCTTCCCTTCCCTTCTTCCTTCCTTCTTCCCTTCCCTTCTTCCTTCCTTCTTCCCTTCCCTTCTTCCTTCCTTCCTTCCTTCCTTCCTTCCTTCCTTCCTTCCTTCCTTCCTTCCTTCCCTTCCTCCTTCCTTCCTTCCTTCCTTCCTTCCTTCCTTCCTTCCTTCCCTTCCTTCCTTCCTTCCCTTCCTTCCTTCCTTCCCTTCCTTCCTTCCCNCCTCCCTTCCTTCCTTCCTTCCTTCCTTCCTTCCTTCCTTCCTTCCTTCCTTCCTTCCTTCCTTCCTTCCTTCCTTCCTTCCCTCCCAGAGACAGGGTCTCACTCTGTCACCCAGGCTGGAACTCCTGGGCTCCAGATCCTCCTGACTTAGTCTCCGGCGTGGCGGGACCACAGGCATGAGCCACTGCACCGGCCACAGCCACATGGTCAGCCCGAGACAGGGCCGAGGCCTGTCCACCCAACACGGCCGGGGCTGGGCAGAGCTCCCGGGAGGCTGTGGGACGTGGCCCTGCGCTCGGGGGACTCCCTTTGTCTCCCCAGTTCTGGCCCGGGACCCCGAGCTGCCATCCACACCGCTGCTGAAGCATGGCCCTTTGACCTCCTGGTTCCTTCTCAAAATACTTCTGGCAGTTCCCTGGATAAAAATGCAGTGGCACTAAATGAAAATTTATGTGACAGGCCCCAGAGGAAAGAAGCAGGGCCCCGATGGGTTTGTTTAAAAGTGAAGCCACTGAGCTGGGGCCCCGCCGTCACCTCTGCTGACCTCGGCCCCAAAGAGGGGAGAGAGCCGGCCCCAGGCTCAGCGTGGAGTTCTGGCCACCCAGGGCCGCGGCCACGTGGAGGGTCGAGGGGAGGTGGGTGCCCCCCCCAGACTTCTGTCGACTCAGTGGTCCCCGGGGAGCTGCCTCCTGGATCTCCCCAGCCCCCTGTCCCCGCGCCGTCCTGGCTCAGGGCACTCTGGCCTTTCCTTCCTGGACCTTCCCTGAAGAACCCGGGCCCTTTCCAGGGGCTGGACCTGCCCACGCGGCCCATCCCCGAGGCCGGGGTCTGCCTGACGGAAGGAGGACAGGGACCCGAAACCGCCCCTTGTGCCCAGGGCCCTGCGGTGCCTTCACCTCCTCCCCAGTCACTGTGCAAGGCTGGAGAGCTGCCGCCCCGCCATCAGGGCAGATGTGGTCACACCAGCGACTCGGCCACCTGCAGAGGTGGGTGGGAGAGAGGACAGGGGGCCGTGGGGTGCAATGTCAGTATTTGTCCCCAGAGTCTGTGACCCCCTCTTCACGTGGCCCCGTGGCCCATTTCACTGCCCCCGATGACAATGAAAATGCTCAGCGACCTGCTCAGAGTGACGTGGAGAGTCACAGAGGACCCTGTGGGTGCCGGCGGCCAGAGCAGGCAGGAGTGGAGCTTCATGTCCTGGACGGTGGCCCACGTGGGCCCCTCCCCTCCCCGCCTCCCACCTGCCCTTTCCACGGGACGTGAGCTCCACGCTGCCTCCCCACCCCTGCCTCCGGGACCCTCACCTCTCCCGACATTCGGCCACCGAACCCCAGCCGAGCCGAGACCTGGAACAGCTGGTCAGACGCCAGGAGGACGCACCAAGGGGCCCCCACCCTGCAGACGGCCTCCCTCACCCGGAGCACGGCTGGAGGAGGGGGCTCCTCTAAAAGGGCTGACGGGGAGGAAGGGGCAGGGCATGTCCCTGACCTCAGGGGCGGACCTAGGCGGGACTTTCCTGTCCCTGCAACCCCAGGGCTCCGCAGGCTGAGGCTGGAGGGGCTCCTTCTCCAAGAGCAGCTGCCCGGCTGGGCCCAGGCCTCACCCCTCCCCTGCCCCACTCCCCACCCTGCCAGCCCCTGGCCACCCTCCCGCGCTGCCCTGGCAGGTGCCAGGCAGACCCGCCCCGCCTGGCCTAGGCACCCAGTAGCTGTAGATCACAAGCTGCATCTGTCCCTCCCGTCCCCTCCCGGTCACCTGCCCAAGGAGGCCCGAAGCAGAGGTGCGGCGGGCAAAGGACACCAGGTCACAGCGCCGCCGGGACTCCCCTGTGCCACCTGGTGGCCATGATCTGCAACTGCCGCAGGCCTTAAGCTTCTGACCCAGGCTGACCACTTGGGTCCCTCAGGTCACTGGAGGTGACTGGGGGCTCCTGTCTTCACCCTACGTGACCAGCGTTGCCCCCACCAGCTGCCGGCATAGGCCGGCTGCTTTTCTCCTGCACCAGGGCTGAGCCCCAGGTCCGGATGGGGGACGGGCTCTCCTGTCCTTGGTGTTACGCTGTCCTGTCTGTCCTTTCTACGTTGCTTGGCCCCTGGAGGGTGTCACCTCCTGCTCAGCGTGCTCACTGTGCGCAGTGCACCCCACTGGCCAATCAGAGGCTGGGCCAGAGCCCCAGGCGTCTCCTCCCAGCGCCTGTCCCAGACAGCTGCCTGCCAGGGCCCGGGTGACACTTCTGCCCCTGGGGGCCCCCCATCCTTCCAGGAAGGACCCACAAAGACAGAGCGCACCCTTCACCCCAAAGTTACTCAAAACTCTCAGTCTCAAGCAGCAGCCTTAAGACGTCATCCACCCCGGTCCTGGGAGGCCCCTCTAGTCCGCATGGGGACAGGATTCCTGACACACCCGAGTCCCCTTGGTGACCGTGGCCCTCTGGGACCCTCGCTGCACCATTGGGCGCTTCTCGCCTGACTAAGGACTGGGCTGGGCGCTCGCTGGTCACTGCCGAAGGGGCCCCGAGCCCAGCGCGGTGCCTGCTGCACAGGGGACAGGTGAGCAGTGACAGGTGAGCAGTGACAGGGGAGCAGTGACAGGGGAGCGTGCAGCTAACCCGTCACTCCCACGTTGCCCCGCCTCTCCCGGAGCAGCCACAGCCCCCTGCAGGGCTCAGTGCTCCTAGGGTGCAACCCTAAGCGCCACAGCCCGTGTGTCCGGCCCCACACCAGGCCTGGCTTGGGCTCCATGTGGAGGCGGTGGGTCTCCCTCCCACAGACGGGAGGCTGCCAGGGCCAGAGGCAGGTGGGCAAGAGCCCGCCCCGGGGCAGAGGCCCTCAGGGCAGAGCCTGCTGCTCACTCATCGCCCACAGCGCCTGCCCACCGGCCAGGCCAGGACGCCCCACAGCCCGGGAATCTGCTCCCTCCCTGGGGCCCTGAGCCTTGCACGAGGCCGTACGTAGCTGGTTGCTGGTGTCCAGCAGCCCCCGTGGCCCTGACCCTGGCGTCCGGCAGGGGAGCACGCGACCCCCAGCCTGGGCAGCCTCCAGACCCGCCCAGCAGAGGGGGTGCGATGTTGGAGTCGGGGGGAGTCCAGGGGTCGCCCAGCAGTGGTCACCCCAGGAGCCCTGTGGTCCCTGCAATCTTGCAGGGCTGAGTTGCCTGCCCAGACCTGCCCCCGTCCCCCCAGCCTTGCCTCCAGGTGCGGCAGGCCGCTGGGGTTCCCGCATTCTCTAGCGTGTGGCAGCGGCTGCAGGGACACCCCGAGAACAGACCGGGGGAGCAAACGCACATTGCACTTGGCCGCCGGCTGCCCAGGCCCCTGCCGGCTTTCTCGGGAGCCCCCGACAGCCCCACCCCGGGGGAGGGGTGCCCGTGCCCTGGACAGACGAGGCAGGGAGAGTAAGTTGAGGACACACAGCTGGTCAGGAAGCCCAAGGTCCTTGCCTCGCCACCCTCCTCTGCGGCCCCCAGGGCGAAGGTGTTTGGCGAGACACACGCCAGGGCCAGGGAGCCGCGCGAATCTCTGTGGGGACCTCCCGTGCCCGGCTAGGGAGGCAGACCTGAAGCCGCCCTCCATGAGTCCTGAGGCTGCAGATGGGTTGGGCTGAGCAGGGCAGGGCACACCTGGGGCACACCTGGGGCACACCTGGGGCACACCTGGGCTTCACGCACCTGGAGCCACCCCCATGGAGCTCTGTGGGGAAGTGGAGTGGGCCCTACAGCCATTTACCCCAGGCCTTCAGAGAGGACCCTGCCAGCCACTTGGCAGTTTCAACTACTGGACTCCCGGAGAAGGAGGAGGAGGAGTGCCTTGATCCTGTCCCTTCCGGAAGACATCTGGGCACCCTGAGCTGCACAGCCTGCTCAGCAAACTGCAAGTTTCTCAGATTAACGAATTTTTAAACACAGAGAATTTAAGCTGTGTTACCCCAGAGACACCCTGCCTTGAATATGTATGGGCATATACTGTTAATACATTAGCATGCAAAGGCTCTGACAAGGCCTGCAGCAGATATATCTGTCTGACTTTGTTCAATCTAGTTTTTGCCAATCTATGTGCTCCTGGAACCATTTTCAGGTGATACCAATTAGCATGCCACTAAGCTACTAATGGAAACTCGTGGACCTGAGGTGACCAACTCATCCCTGGAATTTCCCAGGACTTTCCTGGTCTTCCCAGTGGAAGCACCAGGTCCCCGCAAACCCCTCAGTCCCGGACAAACCAGGACAGTCGGTCACCTTACAGGGAACCCACTTCGGGAGAACCGCTGGGACAAATTATTTCCAAAGCACATACCACGTAATTCTTCCTCCCCTTTCTCAGATGCTTAAAGGAAAGAAATTAAAAAAAAAAAAAAAAAAACAGGAAATAAACTCAGGAGGAGAGCTGCAGCATTGCTGCACTGGGCCAAAATCCCCAAATTCAGGGGCGGGAGTGGCAGGGGAGCAGAGGTGGAAGGGGCGGTTGCTTCATTAGCGCCAGGAAGGGAGCGTCCCCCCCAGGGGAAGGTGGGGGCATCCGTCAGGAGCCTCTGTGACCCTGTCCAGACACTGAAAGATTCCTGGATCCCAAAAAGGCCAAAATAATTCATGAGGCTTATATTTCATTGGAGACTTCACAGTTATTTATTGGAAAAACATCTTCTCTAGGAGGAGGGGAAGGAAAGAGAACCTTTCTCCCCCTCCTCCCCTTCCTCCTCCTCCTCCCTGTCTCCAGGCAGCTTGGCAAAGAGCTGCATTCCATCCCCGTCCTGGGTCCCTGGGGCCCATCTCGGGGCTGACGGGGCAGAGCTCTGGCCCCAGCCCCCTTCACAAAGGCATCACCCTGGGGTCTTACCGTCCCGACAGGGAGCCTCTGACCCCCGGCCCAGGGGCGATGGGGGAACTTTTCTTCCGTTCAACGTGTTGACCTATTTTTTTAAAAACTTTCAATTTAGCGCACTCACAGCATAACAATACGATGGGAAAAAAAAATAGCCTAATTTAAAAACACCCACAACTCTCTCCACCCTAACAAATTGCATGCATTTTTCTCCTCTTTCCTTCTGGCTATTGTACATGCACATACATAATTGTTCCAGAGGCACAGTGAGGGTGCAAATGGAAGTCTGCATTTTGCTTTTTTTCAATAAACACATACTAAAAAGAAAAAAAAAGAATCCTCCATGTTACCCTTTAGTCTTTGTAATTATTTCAGAGAATGGGTACATACCATTCCAGTGAGAAAAATGCAGGGTAATTTACCTACCCTTTCCCCCAATTTGGACTTTGAGGTTGATTCTAATTTTTTATTTTTTGAGCAATGCTGTAATGAGCAGCTATGAACATAAAGCCCTTCCTCTGTCTGGGTTACTTATTGGCATACGTATCTAATAACGAAATTTGGATCAGCTGTCTTATGGAATCTCAGACTCATTAGGACAAAGTCTGTGAACGCTCGCAGACAGAAAGACGCTGTTTATTGTTGTGGCTGGGCATAAGAGGACACACACTGATTTTGTTTTTGTTATTCTTTTCATAAATACAAATGAGTACATAAACCATATATAAAATTAACAACAGTTGCTGCATGATATCAGTAGGAACGCCAGAGTAATTACCTGTGAAAATATTTTATATCTAAGCAGTGCAGACACTGGCCAAAAGAACTAGTCAAAATAAACTTTTTCAGAAGTCTCAAAATTAACCAAAACCTTGTAACAATCCGGGGAGCATTTATTTAAGAAAAATGGCCCAACCTCAGTAAGAACAGTGACATGTGTGGCATTTAACTTGCCCCAGTCCACCCTCTAGCTGCCCTAGTCCCATGCCAGCTAGCTGCAGCAGCCCTGAAAGTTGACAGTCCCCCAGTCACAGGGAACACTAGCACCTGGCAGCCACTGCAGGGGCAGAATTTGGCCTTTGCTCCTCCACAGCCCCATTCCCAGAGAATTTTCATCACTCAGCGTGTTCATTCCAGTTTTCGGGCCATTGTCTGTCATCACAGTAGCCTACGGTGTTGATAAAAAATAACAACAAACAACAAGATGACCAAAAAAAAAAATCTAAGAAGAAAAGCTGGGGACACACATGTCCAAAAGGAGGTTTTCAAAAACTCTAATATATTTGTGGGAACCTAGAGAGCCGCATGCACAGTGCTGTGTGCATGCCCAGGAAAGACCTGATAAGGCCTGAGGTCTCACCACTGGCTGAACTTGAGGCTCTGTGAAAGCAGAAAGTGAAGGCTTACGCAAAGTTGTAACCAGAGACAGGGCCACTCAGCAAAGGCTGTGAAACTTATTAGTTCTAGGTAGTCAAGGAAATCTATGCCCAGTTATGAGCCACCAACTAAGCTAACTGAACACAGACTTCAATGACATACAAGACAAAGAATACAGAATTAGTTCAGGAAAATTATTAAATAAGTAAATAGCAGCCACAACAACCAGCCACAATAACAAACCCTGAGAAGAAGGAGAACCTGATTTCTAGAGTTGGCATATTATATTATTTAAAATGTCCGATTTTCAACAAAAAATTAGAGGGCAAGCAAAGAAACAAGCAAGTATGATCCATACAGGGGAATTAGAGTAGTCAGTAGAAACTGTCCCTGAGGAAGCCCAGATGTTGCACTTACTATACAAAGAATTTAAGTCAGCAATTTTAAATGTTTAAAGAAATAAAAAAAAAAAGTCTAAAGAACTAAAGGAAAATATAAGAACTGTGTCTCACAAAATAGAGAAGATTAATAAAGAGATAGAAATTGATTTTTTAAAGAACCATATAGAAATGCTGGAGTTGAAAAGTATAGTAACTGAAATAAAAACTTCACTAGAGGGAGTCCATAGCACATTTGAGTTGGCAATAGAAAGAATCAACAAACTCAAAGATCGGTCAATGGAAACTTTCTAGTCTGAGGAATAAAAATAAAAAAGAATGAAGTAAAATAAACAGAGCCTCAGAGACCTGAGGGACACAATCAAGCATCCAATATACACATGATGAGACTCCCTGAAGGAGAGGAGAAAGAGAAAGGGGAAAAAAGAACATTTGAAAAATAGTGGCCCAAACTTCCAAACTCAAAGATAAACCTTAATCTAAACATCTAAGAAATTTAATTAACTCAAAATAGAATAAGTGGAAAGAGCTCCACATCTATACACATCATAATCAGACTATAAAAAGCCAGAGACAAAGAGGAAAATTGAAAGCAAAAGAGAGAATAAACTCATCACATACAAGGATCCTCAACTTATTGAGGATAATAGCTAATTTCTCATCAGAAACCACAGATGTCAGAAGATGTGGGATAACATACTCAAAGTGCTGAAAGAAAAAGACTGTCAACCAAGGATTTTATATCCAGCAAAACTATCATTCAAACAGAAAGAGAAATTAAGACATCCCCCAGATTAAAAAAAAAAAAAAAACTGAGAGAAAGCAGACATGCCCCATAAGAAATACTAAAGGAAATACTTTAGGCTTAAATGACACGGTAACTTTAGTTCACATGGAAAAATAAACAGCACCTGTAAATGTAACTACATAGGTAAATATAGAAGACAATGAGTTCCAGTTCCAAAAGCCAGCTGTCTGGCTTTGCTCCTCCTGTAGAAAATTAAAAATATATATACAGTGATAAGGTTACCACCAGAAATATCCTAGAACTCAAATATGAAGATGAAACAGTTCTTAGGGCCACAGAGAAGTGAAAAAATTCCACATTCTCAATGCCCTTCACCCCATGCTGCCCAGCACCAAGTGCATGGAAAAAATTCCACCATCTCACTATTTCTACAGTGGAACAAGTGAGATTGAGGTGAACAACCACCTTCCCCACCATCCTGGGCTCCCTAGCAGGAGATCTGTCCCTCCCTTAAGCCACAGGAAGCATCACAAGTGCCTGAAGGGAGACATATGCCTGAAGACAAGCAGAGACAAAGGTGAGAGATGGGACTTCCATTCCCAGCCCCAGAAACTCTGCTGTGTAACTCGGCCTAAGGGGATGCCAAATTAGAGTGGCTGTTCAGCAACATCATTGTGTAAGAGGTTTATCCTACGGGTCCTAGTGCACAAACCCCTAGCCAGCCTTCAAATACTGCCATGGTAACCCCTTTGGGACCTTCCTTATTAAGACATGGCAGTGCTCTGATCATTTACTAAAGCCAAGGTGAACCTGGACTTAAGGTACCACCTAGAGCCAAAAAGTAGGTGATGAACTAGAGGTAAAGAAACTCTAAACAGGCCGGGCGCGGTGGCTCACGCCTGTAATCCTAGCACTCTGGGAGGCCGAGGTGGGCGGATTGCTCAAGGTCAGGAGTTTGAAACCAGCCTGAGAAAGAGCAAGACCCCATCTCCACTATAAATAGAAAGAAATTAATTGGCCAACTAATATATATAGAAAAAATTAGCCGGGCATGGTGGGGCATGTCTGTAGTCCCAGCTACTTGGGAGGCTGAGGCAGGAGGATCGCTTGAGCCCAGGAGATTGAGGTTGCTGTGAGCCAGGCTGACGCCACGGCACTCACTCTAGCCTGGGCAACAGAGTGAGACTCTGTCTCAAAAAAAAAAGAAACTCTAAACAAATATATCCAATAAAAACCAAAACAAGTCAGAGAGAGAAGACTAGGATATATAACTAATCCTTCAATGCAAAGCCGTAGATGTACATCAACAAGAAATAGGAGCAAACAGGGAACCGTGATCTCCCTGAATAGACAAAGCAAGGAACCATTAACCTACCCTAATAAGACAACAATATGTGATCTCCCTGACCAAGAATTCAAAATAGTAGTTTTAAGGAAACTTAGTGATCTCCGAGATAATAGAAAAGCAATTCAGAAACTTATCAGAGAAATTTAACAAAGATATTGAAAGAATTTTAAAAAATCAAATAGATATCTCGGAATAGAGACATATATTTGCTGAACTGAAAAAAAAAATCATTAGAGGCTCTCAAGAGCAGAATGGATCAAGCAGAGGAAAGAATCAGTGGACTTGAAGAGAGGCTATTTGAAAATGCACAGAGGAGAAAAAAAGAATGGAAATCAATGAAGATTGCCTGCAAGTTATAGAAAACTATCTTGAAAGACCAAATCTAAGGATCATTGGTGTTCAAGAGGGAGGTTAGCAAGAGCAAGGGGTAGAAAGCTTATTAAAAGAAACAACAAAAGAAAAACTTTCCAAAGCTTGAGAAAGATATAAATATTCAGGTACAGGAAAGTCAGAAAACACCAAACAAATTGGACCCAAATAAATCTACCCCCGGGCATACTACAATCAAACTCTCAAAGATCAAGGACAAAGGGAGAATCCTGAAAGCAGCAGGAGAAGATAAGCAGTGGTTTCCCGGGACTGGCGGGAGGGGACGGCGTGTGTGACTGCTAACGGGAGGACGTTTCTTTCTGGAGTGAAGAGAACACTCCGGAATTAGATGGTGTTGGAGGTTGCACGGCATCACGATCATTCTCAAAGTCACAGAATCGCACACGTTAAGGGACGAAAACACCGCGCGCAGTGCGACGTCACTTTCGCAGGAAATGCATTTGTGTGTTACCCACTTAGAAGAAGATCTGGAAAGATGCAGACTGCTAACGGTGATGGGAATATAACGTTTCTATTTACTTATTTCATCTTCTAGGATGGAAATACTCTGCTTTTGTGGGGAAAAAAAAAAAAAAAGATTATTTCTAAGTTAAACCAAACAAAACATGAATAATGGCCAAGCTAATTCCCATGAAACCGAGAAACAAAACGTCATTAGCCCCGGGAAGCCTTTGCCAGCACCAACCTCCTCCTTCCGCCCACCCTTAAGGGCGGGCGCTGTGCATGCTTTTATGAGGCTCAGTCCTCCCTTCTCTGTCCAAATGCACCCCCGTCTTCAGCCCCAGACGTGTACAGTCCAGCCTAGTTGTGGACTTCGTCTTAGTGGAATTGTACCGCGTGTAGTTTATGGACCAAGCATCTTTAGCCCATCCTGTTTGTGAGATGTCTCTCTGTGGTCGCAGGTGACCGCGGTCACTTCAGTCTTCCTTTCGACTGGCGTTGTGTTGAGTAAATGCACCACGACCGATCCGTCCACGATATATTGGGGGACCCTGGGGGTGACTATGGGGAGAGCTGTTGTGACGACGTCCCAGCACCCACGGGCCCGAGTCTCTCTACGGCACACAGGGGTGACACCATTCATGTCCTCGGCTTCCCTAGGAAATGCCACACTTCTCCATTGTGGTGGAGCAATTACCGCCCCCCACAGTCATACGTGAGCTCCTACCAGGCCCTCAGCGACCGTCTGCATTGTCCCGCTGCTCAGATTTTGCCAGTCTGGACGTGGCTGTGTGGTGTCTCTCATTGCGGTTTAATTTGCATTTCTCTGGCCACTAATGAGGGGGGACACATTTTCATTAGTGTATTGGCCATATGGATGTCTTCTTTCGTAAACTGCCTCTTACGTTTCTTGCCCATTTTTGTCTACTGGCTTCTCTCTTTTTTGTCACTACTTTGCAGACACTCTTTATATATTCTGCACATTCTGAGACCTTGCAGGGCGCTCGTGTGGCAAATTCCACCTCCCCACTCTGCAGCTTGTCTTCTCATTCTCTCCTACTCCAGGGACATGAAGATACATTCCTATATTAACCTATAAAAACTTTGTACTTTGACTTTTGCTTTTAGCTTTTGATCTGCCTGAAGTTGAGTCTGTGTGCAACGTGTGGTAGGGCCGTGTAACAAATTATCCGAAAACTTTGTGGTGTGAAACGACCATGTACTGGCCGGGCGCGGTGGTGCATGCCTGTAATCCGAGCACTCTGGGAGGCTTAGGAGGGAGGATGTTGTGAGCTCAGGAGTTCCAAACCAGCCTGAGCAAGAGCGAGACCCCGTCTCTACTAAAATTAGAAAGAAATTAATTGGCCAACTAAAAATATATAGAAAAAATTAGCCGGGCATGGTGGCGCATGCCTGTAGTCCCAGCTACTCAGGAGACTGAGGCAGGAGGATCGCTTGAGCCCAGGAGTCTGAGGTTGCTGTGAGCTACGCTGATGCCACGGCACTCTAGTCCGGGCAACAGAGTGAGACTCTGTCTCAAAAAAAAAAAAAAAAAAACAGCCATGTGTCATAGTCACAGTTTGTGGCTGAGGAATTCGGAAAGAGCACAACAGTGAGGGTTTTTTTATTCACTGCCTGTTTAGCCCTTCAGTGACGGGTTTGGAGGAACTTCTGATGGCTGGGAGCTGGGACCATCTCCCCAACTCACACATCAGCCATGGATCCCGCCAGTCGGCGGGACGGCTGTTTCCGTCCCATGGGGTGGGCTTCTCCATGAGGCCTCCTCTCAGCACGGTGGCAACATCCTGGGGCGGGGGCTGGGGGAGGGCGCGTGCCAGGTGGGAGACGCATTGCCTGTTTTGACCTGGCCTCAGCAGTCTTCTCTGCATGTGCGTTTCTGGAAGTGTCTGTGAGGGTCTGCCCCGGTCTGGGGGAGAGCAGCCCCAGCCTCGGTGGAGGAGCATCAGGCCACACTGAAAGCTGACTGCACGGGGCGGGAGGGGTGCAGGTGCAAAGGAAATCCGCTTGGCATCCCATCTCACTTTTCTATACGGACACCTAATCTTCCCAGGACTACTTATGGAAAAGTTTACCCTTTCCTGACTGATGTCAAATGCCCCTCTCACACAGGGAGGTTCTGTTTGGGGACATTGTTTTCTGTTCCATTGTTCTGTTAGCCCATCCTTAGGCCGGAGTCGTACCATCTGTAGCATTGATATGGTTATTATAGCACCATAATAAGCACAGGTGTGCCACAGGCCAGGCACCCATCGTGTGAGTGTTTTTCAAAAATGTGTCAATTCTTCTTGGCCCTTCTCTGCTCTCATATACACTTTAGTGTCATCTGGTGTCTAATTCCACCTTCCCCTTGGGACATAAAATACAATGGACATTCTGATTGGGATGGCATGAAATCTATATGCCCATTTGGGAAGAATTTATATCTTTATATATTAGCTATTTCTGATCTACAAACATAATGTTTTCATCCATTTATTTGTCTTTAAAACTCTTTATAAAGATTTCTCATGCAATTCTTATGCATTTTGTTTAAGCTTATTTCTGGGGAATTCGTTTTTTAAAATGCTATTTTAGATGATATGTTTTTCTGGGGTTTTTTTCCTAGTTGTTTCCAGAATGTAGAAATGTAACTGACTTTTGTATATCAATTTTGTATCCAGCAACTTTTATTATTTAAACTTTTATTAATTCTAATAAATTCATCTTAGTTTTTTTTTGTGTGTGTGCTTTTAGGCACATGATCATACTATCTGTGAATAGTGACAATTTTGTCTCTTGCTTTCCCATCCTTCTATTTTTGTTTGTTTGTTTTGGGGGGTTGTTTTATTTTGTTTGTTTACTTCTTGTCTTACTGTGCTGGCTGGGCACTCCAGGACAACATGGACCAGGAATGCAGGGAGAGCCCATCTTGCCTTCCGGCATCTTAAAGAAGAAGCCTTTCCTTTATTTCACCATTAAGGATGATTTAAAAGTAGGTCTTCTGCTGTCATGTTCAATTAAGCTCCCTTCTGTTCCTAATTTGCTAAGAGTTTTAACGTGAATGCGTGTTGGATTTTACTACATCTGTTTTCTGGGCTATAGTCTGGTTCTACTGTCTTTTTTATCTTCTAATTAATTTTCTGTGTTAAAGCAACGCTGCCTCCTTGAGATGCACATAATTTGGTATTCGTGTTTTAGAACAGTGACTCTTAAGGAAACTGTCAGGGGGTTCGGGATCTCTGCCTGGACCTTTCCCTGACCTCCTCCACCTGCCTGCGGGTGCCTGGGAGCAGTAGCCGGGGTTCCCCAGGGAAACAGAGCCAACAGGATGTGGATATCTCAGTGCACAAGTCTCTGTCTCTGGGCGTGTGTGTATATGTGTACATGTGTGTATATGTGTGTATGAGTGTGTGTATGCGTGCATTTGTGTGTCTGTAGAAAGAGATGGGAACCGGTTCATGTGATCACGGACGATGGCAACTCCCCACATTGCTGGGGGAAGTCAGCAAACTGCAGACCTCGGAGTCTACGGTTTGCTCTGGTCCAAGTCTGAAGGCCTGAGACCAAGAGAACTAATGTTTCAGTCCGCGTGTGAAGGCAGGACGAAGACAGTGTTCTGTCTGAGAGCAGCCAGGCGGGAGAATCCCCTCTGACTCCGGGTGACCTGGCCGAGACCCGCCATACCCGGGGAATTCCGTCTGCGTGACGCGGTCCAGCTGTTTGCAGTGGCGATCTCGCCCGAAACACCCGCACGCAGACACCAGGAAAAATGTTTGGCCCGAGGTCTGGGCACCGCATGGCCTCGTCAAGTGGACACATCAAATCCGCCGTCACACTCAGGGTGGCCGCCGTCACCGCAGCTCCTCTCTGAGCTGTCAGCTCTGCTCTCAGACGAGCCGAGGAATGTCGCCAGGTCACCCCGTTTCCTCGGACAACTCTCTCCTGGGGAGATAAACACAGACCATGCGAGGAGCAAAGCGGAGGCTGCTGCCTTACTCAGAGCTCGCTGTGGCTGGGGGGCGGCCACCGTCACCCGTGAGCTGGCAGGGACTCAAAGGCAGGTGGGGCGCGGGGGCTGCACCGTGGGCAAAGGAGGGCTCGGGGGCCTGCTTGGAGCTTCGGGTGGGGAGCTGGGGCCTCCAGAAAGGGGGCTCCTGCGGGATTGTTCGGCGGCGTGCTTGGCTTCCTCCTGTCGGTACTGAGTTAGAAGCGGGGACACGAATCAGGGCAGCAGGCGGCTGTCCGTCACGTCCTGCCCACTGGGGGCCAGCTGTAGCAGAGGCTCTTGTCTGGCTTCCTGGACAGGCTGCTAGGGGCAGTTTTCTGGCGTCCTGCAGACGTCCTGCACAGGGACAGCAAGCGGCTCCGGGGCTAGTGACCGCAGGGACGGTGGGCTTCCTGGGCCGGTGGCTGCAGGTGGTGGTCAGAGCTCTGTTTTTACACACGGTGTGGTCGCCGTCCTCCTCACACTCAGCCTCTCTCCTCCGCAGGTAAGCAAGGAAGCAGGGAGCCCACCTGGCTTCCAACCTGGCTTCTCCGTTTGCGGCTATAAGATTAAGTCAGGATCCGCCCTCTCACCCGGAGATGAGGAGGATGATTATTAAATGATCCATATCTGCTTAAAGCTTTCCCACCTGGCTTCCAGACCCAAATGCTTGTACCCCTGTAAAAATTTTGGAGAAAAAAAAAAAGCAACAACAACAACAAAAATGGGTCTGAGTGATTTGAAGAGTGAATTTTTCTGTTTGTTCATTTGTTTGTTTAAATTATTTTTAAATAATGTGGATCAAAGTTTCAGAGAAGTAAACAAGCGAAGTCTGCCACTCGACTGCAGTAGGCGTCAGCGTGGTGCATCTAGAGAATGTCACATTTCCTGCTGGGAACAAAAGCTACTTTTCCTAAGAAGTCCAGGACCACAGAGACTGGCCCACTCCAGGTAAATGAGCATGTGCTCAACCGTAATTTCTAAAAATACATATTTCGATTCGTACAGAACAGCTTTCATCTTCTGCTCTGTTCTAAACATCACACAGCTTTTTTTCTACTAATTTAGGTCGAGTTCATTTGCACTCACTCCCTCCAACTTTGCCGGGGTTTTAGCCCGGAGAGGTTTCCCTGCAGACTCCTCGGGGCAGCTCCAGAGCAGTAATCAGGGCTAAGCTTAATTAGAGAGTGAGGCACCCAGAGAAACTTCCAGAAGGGGCACCCTCATCCCTTCCTTCAGCAAAATAAACACTTTTCCAAGAGGGGCCTTTCCTTTAATTAAAACCTCTGCTGTGCGGCAGCTGCCTGGGAGGGGTCTCTACAGATGCGAGCTTAAGAAGATGTCTGTGCGTGGAGGAGGTGTCACGTTTGGGATGCTGGTGTTTATGAGACCAGGTGATGTGTTTACCGCCTCACGCGCCGGCTACCTTCGTACCAGAGAGAAACAAAGCCAGGGGCCACGCACGGACCTTCCCGGATCCGGTCATCTCGTTACACGGGGCGAGGGGGCCTCGGGAGAGACGCGCTGGGGAGGCGCTGGACGCGGGGACCCGGGCGGAGGAGGGCTGGGGTCTGGGCAGCCGATGCCCAACCTCCAGCCTGACGCCCCCTTGGAGCCGGGTCCCGGGGAGCTGGCAATTGACCCCGAGAGACGAGTGCAGTCGTGCGCACCTAAGCAAAGCCCTTGCGGCCCCCTTGGGGGTCTTTCCCCTCCTGCCCAGTGTGGAGTCCCGGCCTCCTGTGACATCATTGTGCAGACCCCAGGTCCCCATGCCCCTCTGTTCACAAAGGGCTGCCCTGGGTCGTGCACAGAAGACTCAAGAGCAGGGGTCCTCAAACTTTGTAAACAGGGGGCCAGGTCACTGTCCCTCAGACTGCTGGAGGGCCGTTGGAGAGAGCGGTGCACATTCCACACACGCGCACCGTGGGCCCGGGACGGGTCGGCTGCTGAGCAGGACAGGCAGCGGCGGCAAAAACACCCGGCGGGCCGGATAAATGTCCATGGCGGGCTGCATGTGGCCCACGGTCCGGAGTTTGAGGACACCTGCTGAGGAACGTGCTGCAGCTCCAAAAACATCCTGGTTTACTGAGCACCCGTTGGAGGGGCACAGCGTGTCTTTTGGCCATTAGATTTTTCTAGTTTGTCCCTCTCCTCTGCCACTTCCACCAGATGTCAGGACCAGTGCCCTGCAGAGGCCTCGAGCCCTGCTCCCTCGCCTATGTGTGGCAGAGTGACCCTCACGCGGCCTTTGGGAGGTCCCCCAAGGTCACCTGGGTCACGCCCTGGGATGACCACCCCCCAGCCTCGAGGTGGGGAGGCGAGGGCTGGGGGCCTCTGCACCCCTGCTGGCCCCACGGGGCCCAGCCACTTGGACGGGCGGTCCCCACGGGCATAGGGTGGCCCTGCTGTCCTGCCGTCCACCCCACTGGCCAGAACCAGGCCCTGGCCTAGGGCTTCCTGGGAACGGGCAGGGCTCCGGCCCCCGCACGGCACCCACGTCCAGCTGCCCCAGGCACCTGTTCAGGTACCGGGACCTTCGTGGCGACCCGGGTTGTGCCCAGGTTACCTTCTCTTGGGTTGTCAACAAAGAAGGCCTCAATTCAAAACTCTCCCAGGCCACCTGGGGAGCAAGGCTTGGGTCAGGACTCGGGTGAGGCAGGGCCTGGGCATGGCGGGCAGGGAGTGGCGGGCAGGGAGTGGCAGGGCAGGGGAGTGGCGGGCAGGGAGTGGCAGGGCAGGGGAGTGGTGGGGTAGGGAGTGGCAGGGCAGGGGAGTGGCAGGCAGGGAGTGGCAGGGCAGGGGAGTGGCAGGCAGGGAGTGGTGAGGCAGGGAGTGGCAGGGCAGGGGAGTGGCAGGCAGGGAGTGGT
>VSMD01070246.1:0-15019 GCA_008750895.1 Mirza zaza
GCCCCCCCCCCCGTGACTCGGCACTCGGGCACCCGCCCCCCCCCAGGTGAGTCGGCACTCGGCCACCTGCGCGCTCGCCGCGGGCTGGCCGGTGTCTCCGGGTCTCGCCTGCGCCGCCTCCCGTCCGCCAACTTGCGACGCCCGCGCGGAGTCCGCGCTGGCCACGGGCCCTCCTCACGCCGGCCTGGGCGCAGGGCCCGGAGGGGCGAGTCCCCCACCCCGCCTCCAGAGGACCCGCGGCCTCCTGCGGCTGGTGGCAGCCGTCCTCTTGTCGCGGCGGCGCTGGCGGGCCGGCGGAGGTCCGCCCGCGCCCTGGGGCAGGCCCGGAGGCCTTGGAGGAGCCGCAGTGGCCGGGGCGGGCGCCGCCCTTCCTCACAGCGCCGGGACGCGCTGAGGCGAGAAGCCCAGGTAAGTCAGTCACAAGAGACAGGAGCATTTGGAAGGCGGCCTGCGGGAGTGGAGAGAGAGTCACCGGCGACCCGGATGCAAGGCGGCAGGAGACTGAGGCCCGGAGCACGACCCGGATGCAGAGCGGATGCAAGGAGGGAGACTAAGGCCCGGAGCACGACCCGGATGCAGAGCGGATGCAAGGCGAGAGTCTGAGGCCCGGAGCACGACCCGGATGCAGAGCGATGCAAGGCGGGAGACTGAGGCCCGGAGCACGACCCGGATGCAGAGCGATGCAAGGCGGGAGACTGAGGCCCGGAGCCGCCCAGCCGGGAGACAGAGACGCAGCGAGCGCGGCCAGGCGGCGTCTCCCCTCTGCCCGCAGGCTGGGAGCCGTGCCTGCCTGGTTGTCGGGTTTATGGGGTGACGGGACAATAGCGGCCTGTGCTCCCCAAGGGAGATGGGGCGATTCGCACCCGTGACTGCACGCCCTTCCCTGAGGCGGCGGCCACAGACAAGTGGTCCCCCTGGCGAGGGCCGCCACTCCCTGCTTGAGTGGCTCACGGCTGCCGCCACACGGCGTGAGACCACGCTGAAGAACCACCCGAAACCGTAAGTGCACGTCACACACGGACTTAATTCAGGTTCTTCCGGAGTTGGGAAGGCGCCAAGCCATTTTTGCAGTGGACAGGTGGCGGGGCTGATGGGGAGGAGCCTTCACTGCCCGCGTGTGCGACCGAGTCTCAGCCACGGCTGCCCCTGGTTCTGTGGCTCCCTGGTAGCCGCGCTCACCCCTATGTGGGGAAGCGGATACCCGAGGTCACCACGGCCGTGGTGGCTCTGGGAGATGCCCAAGAGCGGAAGAGGGGGGAAGGGACGAGTGTGCATGCTGCAAGGACCCACGAAGGGCCCACGACGAGCTCAGGGCCCCTGCAGAAGAAGGCGGTACAAGGGGCCCAGAAGGTGTCTGGAACCCAGGTGTGGCCAGACCTCCTACTAGCAGGAGTAGATAAAGAGAAGACAGACGAACAGCCTGATGAGGCGTGGCTGGCTCTGAGGAATCAGCTGGCTCCCACCAGCGGTTCATGGAAACACCCAAGAGGCAGGGAGCTGAGACGCCGCCAGAGAGACCCGCAATGTGCAGCTGCAAGATTCTTACGGTTGAAACCCCCTTTTTGATATAGACAAGGGGTTAGGCCAAGGCACCCAGTTAGAAGGGACCCCAGATGACCGGAGGCCACGTGTGGAACTTGCTATTCATTCGTCCCCTATGAATGTGCATCTGGTTTTGGCCTCGGTGGACACAGGAGCTGGCTGCTCCCTGATCTATGGAAACCCTGAGCGGTTTTCTGGGCAGACAGCCCACATACATGGCTATGGTGGGCAGACTGTCCCAGTTAAACAAGTGACTATTCCACTGGGGCTGGGGCGTTTGACCCCCAGGCCTTACACTGTGAATGTGTCCCCTGGAAAAGAATATACCCTGGGTGTTCACACCCTGCTTAACCCTAACCGCCTCCATGGGTGAGTTCTGCCTCCGAGTTAGGGCTGTGCAGCTGGTGGTGTGTGGCCCCCCTCACCCACCGCAGGCTCTGCCCACACCTCACGCAACAGGATCGCTTGTCCAGGGGGCATGAAGAAATTTCACAAACCATATTACAGCTGCCACAGTGCACCCGGCTCGCAGTCCCTTCAAGTCTCCTGTCTGGCGGGTTAAGAAACCAGAGGGAACTTGGAGAATGACAGTGGACCACCGGGAGCTGAATAAAGTGACTCCCGCATGGCATGCTGTGGTGCCATCTGTGCTGGATCTCTGGATTAACTGACTTTGGTGGTTGGACAGCACCACTGTGTAGTGGGCCGACGCCTTGTTCTCCATAGACATAGCTATGGACAGCCAAAGCCAGTTTGCCTTCCCATGGGAAGGACGACAGTGGACATTTGTGGTGTTCCCACAAGGTCACCTCCACAGCCCAACCATATGTCATAGTTTGGCGACACAGGATTTGGCCAGATGGAATCAGCCATCCTCAGTGTTTCTGTTTCATTATATTGATGATACAGTGTTAACCTCGGACTCCTTTACAGATCTAGAAGAAGCTGCCGCCAGTCTTCAAACCTTTTTGGAACAATGGGGTTGGGCGGTGAACAACTCCAAGGTCCAGGCACCTGGCTTTTTGGTCAAATTCTCGGCTGTTGTCTAATCAGGTAAGACAAAAGCAGTCTGTGAGGCAGTTATAGATAAAACTCAAGCCTTCCCCTGACTCACTGTGGTGAAACAGTTACAACTGTTTGTGGGGCTTTGGGAGTATTGGTGTATATTCAATCCCCGCTTGACCCAACTGTTGCAGCCATCACATTCATTGTGTACAGAGGGGGCGCAGTGGGACTGGTCCCCAGAAACAGAGGCCTCCTTTATGACAGCCAAGAGGGCTGTTGCACAGGCCCAGATGCTACAAGTAGTTGACCGCTCACAGCCGTTTGACCTGGATGTGACAGTTGACTCAAGCCGGATGGGCTGGGGTTTGTGGCAACGCCAGCATAAGCAGCGGGTCCCTATTGGGTTTTGCTCCCAGACTTGGAAGGGCCCCCAGAGCACTACTACTTGGTGGGAAAGCAGCTGGCAGCTGCACATGCCGCCCTTCAGGCCTGTGAAGCTCCAACTGGGCAGTCTAAGGTGCTAGTGCACACCACGTACCCCACAGCAGGTGGGTGAGGTCATGGATAACCAGCCCACGATCAGGGGTGCCCAGACATCCACTCTGGCGAGGTGGGGAGCTTACTTGAAACAACAAGCAGAGTTCAGCTCCAGCCCTTTGACTGGAGAGTTGCAGACAGTACTGGGTCCTGCTGAATTTGCGTCTGATGCTGACACTCAGACCACGGTCATACCTAGGGAAGAGGGCCCGTACCTTGAAGGACAGGGTCCCCTCCAGCAGAGGCATGGTATGCTGATGGCTCCATCTGGGATCCCCTTAGCCCAGTGGGCAGCAGTGGCTGTCCAGTTGGATCATGATGAAACTTGATTTGAAAGGGGGCAGGGACAGAGCAGCCAGCGGGCTTACCTGTGTGCTGTGATCGTGCACTTTGCATGTCTGCACTGATAGCTGGGCCATGTGGAAGGACCTTACTGTCTGGTCACCTACATGGAAAGTCTAAGGGTGGCTAGTAGGGCACCGCCTGGTATGGGTGCCTTTATCTTCCCGCTTTTCCACAGGAAGGTGCACTTGAGGTGCATGTGGAAACAGCCACATGTTCCGGGGAAGGTCCTCCCCACCTTTACCAAGAAACCACATAACTGAAATGCCATGTTGTCCCACTGGCACCAGGTGAAATGGACTCCATGGGGATTCTACCTGGCAGCTGTCCTTTCCCCTGGCGATGGAGCCATTAAGGTAGAAATAAAAATAAATGTCCTAGTGGAGCATACTGCTTAGGCCCTGAATCAAACCAGACAGTCCTTGACCCTCCTGGTGGGCAAAGTCACCCAGATGAGAAAAGTGGTTTTGCAAAAAATCCACATGGCTCCTGATCTTCTTACTGCAGCCCAAGGGGGCACATGCACTGTCAGGCATACTGAATGTTGTGATATATACCTGATCACCAGGAGGGTATCTTCTCTGTCTGGAAGGAAGTTGACTGTGGGGGCTGGGCCTAGAAGAAAGGATGGGTGGATGGAAAGAATGTGAGCAGGTGAATGAAGGGACAGGCGAAAACACCTGCCCAAAGCTGCTTGTTTGTTGTATGCAAAGGACCTGTATGGATGGTGTTAAAGAAATTAGCAAATGGTCCTGACCTTTTGCACATGTCCTGGCAATAAATACAGGAAGGAACTCAGCTGGGGAGGCCATTTTTTCCTCCAGACTTTGGTCTCTCCCCTTCTCTCTAAGCACTACATGTTTCAAGTAATTACTCCTTTGCTACCAAGCTCCGGAGCGAAAAGCTGCCACTGCACTTCATGGCGAGGTACAGGCCATCAACAGCTAACTGGAGACCCGCTACAGCAATGGTGGGGAGTCTCTCGTCCTCCGGTGTGGGACCCTTTTAGTGTTAGGAGCTGCTGGCTGTGGTCTGGTGATACTGTGGTGTTCCCCATATTGTCATTGTGGCCTTGCACCCAAGGGGCCGCCCTACGGGGCCGGGTGTCAGCCTCAAACCCTATTACATAGGGGGCGGAATGTAAGGAAAATGCATTTGTATAGGCAACAGGTTTCCTAGGACAAACTAAGATGTCGCCGCAGTGTTTTTACTGGCCCAGCCCCCTGGCTAGCTGGCCTTCCAGGGAGGCATGAGTCAGCACACCTATGTACCCAGAGTGTTATCTCCTGTGTGAACCCATGTGTTCACGCTTTCCCATGGCGTGTTGCCACTATTGTTCAGAGCCATATATAAGTGCTCGCCATGTTCTCGGCCATGCTTTTCACCAGTGCTGTGTCCCCCCACTCCCCGACAATAAAGAGCACGTCTCACCTGCTTGCTGCCACTCACCTCTTCTTCCAATTTCCGAAGCCTGCGCCGGAGCGCGCGAGAGCTACAGAGCACCTTCCTCACAGATTCATGCTAATTTGTCTCTTATTCTTAAGCATGCATGTCTGGAAACTAAGGACATTTTCTTGCATAACCACAATTTTATTATCCTATCACACCAAATTATCAGTAATTACTTAAAATTATTTAATTCCCAAATATTTTCAAATTTATACTGTCATGTATCACACAACTGCGTTTCAGTCAACTACAGACCATATATACTACTACCAGGGTGGTCCCATAAGATTATAATGTCACATATATAGAAACATATATAGGACATGGCACTTGATATCGTCATTACAGATCAAGTGGAGGAAATGATTGATATTCAATAATGGTGCTGGGCCAGGCGGGGTGGTTCGCGCCTATAATCCTAGCACTCTGGGAGGCCAGGGCGGGCAGATTGCTCAAGGTCAGGAGTTCAAAACCAGCCTGAGCAAGAGAGAGACCCCATCTCTACTATAAATAGAAACAAATTAATTGGCCAACTAATACATATAGAAAAAATTAGCTGGACATGGTGGCACATGCCTGTAGTCCCAGCTACTCGGGAGGCTGAGGCAGGAGGATTGCTTGACCCCAGGAGTTGGAGGTTGCTGTGAGGTAGGCTGACGCCACGGTACTCACTCTAGCCTGGGCAACAAAGCGAGACTCTGTCCCCCAAAAAAATAAAAATAAAAAAATAATGGTGCTGGGGCATTTGGTTTTTCATATGAAAAACTATAGAAGTAAAAATATAACTTGGGAGGTTGAGGCAGGAGGCTTCTGCAGGTCTTCATCAAGTTTTTGAAAATTAGTAGTTTTTTAGAGCAATTTTATATTTACTAAAAAAAATGAACAGAAAGTACACGCACAAATGAACAGAAAGCCACATATTCCTACCTTCCCATCTCACCCCCAGACTCTCAACATCCCACGTCTACACATAATTTCCCCTATTATTAACACCATGTATTAATGTGGCACATTCATTACAATTGATAAATATCCACACATCACATGTAAAGTCCATAGTTTACATTAGCATTCACCTTTTCTGCTGTACAGTTCTATGAATTTTTATAAATGTATAAGAACATTTATCTACTGTATCATACAGAATAGTTCATCAACATAAAAACCCCTGTGCTTTACCTATGATCCCTCTGTCACTCCTCTCAAACCACTGGAAAACACAAATCTTTCCACTTTCTCTATTGCATTGCCTTTTCCAGAACATCATACACTAGAATCATACACTATGTAGCCTTTGCAGGCTGGCTTCTTTTACTTAGCAATATATATTTAAAGTTTCTCTGTGTCTTTTCTTAGCTTAATAGCTCATTTATTTTTAGCACTGAATAATATTCCATTGTCTGGATGTAGCAGTTTGTTTATCCATTCACCTACTGAAGGAAACTTTAGTTGCTTCCAAGTTTGGGAAATCATGAATAAAACTGCTATAAGCACCAGTGTGCAGGGTTTTGTGTGGATATAAGTTTTCTGTTTCTCTGGGTAAATATCAAGGAGCACAATCGCTGAATCGTATAGTAAGAGTGTGCTTAGTTTTGTAAGAAACTGCCAAACTGTCTTCCAAAGTAGCTGTGCCATTTTGCATTCACGCCAGCAATGAATTTAGAGTTTCTGTTCCTCTACATCCTTGCAAGCATTTGGTGTTGTCAGTACATTGGATTTTGGCCATTCTAACAGATGTGCAGTAGTAGCTCGTTGTCATTTTAATTTCCATTTCCCTAATAACATATGATGCAGAACATATTTTCATATACTTATTTGCCATCTGTATATCTTCTTTGGTGAGGTGTCTGATATTTTGCTCATTTTTTGATTGAGTTGTTTGTTCTCTTAATGTTAAGTTTTAAGAGTTCTTTGTATATTTTGGATATCAGTCTTATATCAGATATGTGTTTTGCAAAGATGTTCTCCCAGTCTATGGCTTGTCTTTTCATTCTCTTGATAGTGTCTTTCACAGAGCAGAAGTTTCTAATTTTAATTAAGTCCAACTTATCATTTTTTTCTTTCATAGATCATGCTTTCGGTCTTATATCTAAAATGTCATCACCAAACCCAAGGTTACCTAGATTTTACTTTATGTTTTCTTTATAGCGTTTTCTGGTTTTGCATTTTACATTTAGGACTGGGATCCATTTTGAGTTAATTTATGTGAAGGACATAAGCTCCCTGTCTAGATCCATTTATTTGTATATGAATGTTTAGTTGCCCAGTACCATTACTTGAAAAGACTATGCTTTCTCCATTGAATTGTCATTGCTGTCTTGTCAAAGATAAATTGAGGCCCGGCGTGGTGGCTCGAGGCTGTAATCCTAGCACTCTGGGAGGCCGAGGTGGGCGGATCATTTGAGCCCAGGAGTTCAAGACCAGGCTGAACAAGAGCGAGAACCCATCTCTACTAAAAATAGAAAGAAACTAATTGGCCAACTAACAATATGTCGAAAAAATTAGCCGGGCATGGTGGTACATGCCTGTAGTCCAAGCTACTTGGGAGGCTGAAGCAGAAGGATTGCTTGAACCCAGAAGTTGAAGGTTGCTGTGAGCTAGGCTGATGCCACAGCACTCACTCAAGCCTGGGCAACAGAGTGAGACTCTGTCTCAAAAAAAATATATCAGTTGAATGTATTTGTGTGGGTCTATTTCTGGGCTTTCTATTCTATTGATCTATCTGTCCATATATTGTTCTAAAAGTTCAGAAAACTAAAAGAAATTATTATGACACCAAAAAGAAAATTTTAATATATTCTAAAAATACAGAAATACAAAGCCTTTTTGACAACAATGTAATAAAATAGATCAGTCACATACAATACTACTAAACAATTGTTTAGTCAGAGAAACCAAAATGGTAAATACGAATTTAACATATTAACTGCCATATGAGTTGTATTTAACTCAAACTAGTTTTAAGCCTGGAGCTTCATGAAGTAAAACCCTACAGTTGATTCATGAAAATCTTACTTGTTGATGGTCTTATTGTTACAATTAATGCTGACAATTTAATTCTAAAAACATGGATTGCATTGCATATAACTCATGCACAGAAAAAATAACAAATTAGAAAAGGTCATTTTATTTTAGTAAAACACGATGGCTGCAGGGAAAAATTTTTTTTTCTAGTGTGGCAGTCAATGTGTTAAAAACGAATGACAATAAAAGCTCCATATTTCAAATGTAAGGCATATAGCCAAAGCTGTGCTCACAGAAATATTGATAGCTTTAAACAGTTTTAATAATTTGAAAAGACTGAAAACAAATTAAGTTCAGAGTGCAGCAGCTCTCTATTCTGTTCTATTGATCTGTCTGTTCTTCCATGAATATCACACTTTCTAGATTATTGTAGTTTTTTAGTAAGTCTTGAAGTCAGGTAGTATAATTCCTTCCATTCAACAAAGTGTTCTTTTTCTTCAATATTGGTTGGCTATTCTAGATCTTTGCCTTTCCATATAAACTTTGGAATCAGTTGTTTATATCAGCAAAACAAATTATCAGGATTATGATTGGAATTGCATTGAATCTATAGATCAATTTGGGAAGAACTGAGATCTTTTTTTTTTTTTTTTTTTGAAACAGAGTCTTGCTTTGTTGCCCAGGCTAGAGTGAGTGCAATGGCGTCAGCCTAGCTCACAGCAACCTCAAACTCCTGGGCTCAAGCGATCCTTCTGCCTCAGCCTCCCGAGTAGCTGGGACTACAGGCATGCGCCACCATGCCCGGCTAATTTTTTTTTTATATATATATTAGTTGGCCAATTAATTTCTTTCTATTTTTATAGTAGAGATGGGGTCTCGCTCAGGCTGGTTTTGAACTCCTGACCTTGAGCAATCCGCCCGCCTCGGCCTCCCAGAGTGCTAGGATTACAGGCGTGAGCCACCGCGCCCGGCCAAGAACTGGGATCTTAATATTGAGTTTTCCTATGCATGAAGATGGAATATCTCTTCACTTATTTAAATCTTTGATTTCTTTCATCAGATTTTTATACTTTTCCCTATACAGATCTTACACATATTTTGTAAGAGTTATACCAAACTATTTAATTTTTTTGTGCTAATGTAAATAGAATTGTGTTTTTAATTTGAAAATACAGTTGTTGCTGGTGTACAGACTCCAGTTACAATGGTTCCACTTACGATTTTTTGACTTTATAGTGTATCAGGCTTTTAAATGTATTTTTTTTTCTATATATATTAGTTGGCCAATTAATTTCTTTACGTTTATAGTAGAGATGGGGTCTCGCTCTTGCTCAGGCTGGTCTCGAACTCCTGAGCTCAAATGATCCTCCCACCTCGGCCTCCCAGAGAGCTAGGATTACAGGCTTCAGCCACCGCGCCGGGCCTTAAATGTATTTTTAACTTATAATATTTTTGACTCATTGTGGATATATTAGGACGTAACACCATCATAAGTTGAGGAGCATCTGTATTAGAAAATGATTGCCTTTTGTATGCTAACCTGATATTCTGCAAACTTGCTATAATAGTTAGACGTTTCAAGATTTTTTTTATTGATGATTTGGGATTTTCTACATAAAATTCTTGTCATTTGTGAACACAGACAGTTTTATTTCTTCCTTCCCAATCAGTATAACTTTTATTTCCATTTCTTTTTGCATTAGCTAGGACTTTCAGTATGATGTTGAACTTTCCAAGTTTTAATAGTTTTGGTTGGTATCCCTTCACTGAATCTGTTATTTTACTAAAGAATAAAGAATGGGAATTCTTTCATTCTTTTTACAGTTATTATCTGCCATTCTTCTGTAAAGAATAACTTTCTCTTGTCAACAGGTGCTATTTGGTTATCCTGAGCTACATTTCCTACAGAAAAGACAGGATAAATGCAATATTCTTTCTCTTTACTAAACAATTTTCAGTGTAAGGATTTGGTGCGTTGGGGGCACAATGATGCTAAATGATGTTTGTTTCCTTGTTGTTTCTACAGACAAATATTATCTTTTTGTTTTTCTTGGCTTTCTTTTCTGAATGTAAGTACAGACTTCAATCATTTTTGTTTATTTTGAGACAGGGTATCACTCTGTTTCCTGGTCTAGAGTGCAGTGACGTCATGATAGCTCACAGCAACCTCAAACTCCTGGGCTCAAGTGACCCTCCTCCCTCAGCCTCCTGAGTATCTGGGACTATAGGCATGCGCCACCATGCCCGGTTAGCTGTATTTTTTTGTAGAGACAGGATCTCGTTATGTTAGTCAACTCCTGATCTCAAGCAATCCTCCTGCCTCAGCAGGCATAAGCCACCGTGCTAGGCCCATTTTTAAATATTCATTGTTTTTCAATTGATTGTAGTGAAAAAAAGTTTTGGAGCCATGCTCAAGAAATTCATTGTGTTTTTTAATAGTTTCATTGAGACATATGCTGCATATCATACAATTCACCCACGTAAAGTGTATAATTCAACAGTTTTTAGTATACTCACAGAGTTGGAAACCATCAACAATCAATTTTAGAACATTTCTATGACCCCCAAAAGAACTCCTTACCCACTAGCAGTCACTCCCCATTCCACCCATCCTTCCCAGTTCCTAACAAGCTCTAATCTACTTTTTGTTTTTTATAGTGTTGCCCATTTTGGACATTTCATATAAATGCAATCATACAATATGTGCTCTTTTGTTACTGGTTATTTTCACTTAGCATGTTGTTTCAGACTAAGTGTCCATATATGTTATAACATGTATCCTGTTGTCATTGCTTCTTGTGTTATTCAAATTATCCCAAATCTGGGCACTGAGGCCTGTCTATGCTGGCTGCCATGCCTTTTACATGTGATTTCATTAATCTTTGAATTTCATTAATCTTTTGAATATTTCATTAATCTTGCTTTCTGGTACACTAAAATGCCTCATGGTCACTTTACACTTTCCCTTTCCCAGACCTAGAGTCAGTGATACAGATCTGAAGAAGCTGGGGGTCTTTCCAGTGGGAGAGAATACTTACAAGCAAAAATCTTGGTGCTCCTTACTACTGACTATCATTTCTAAGCCTTTTTATTGGACATAGCTAAGAAATATATGTTTTAAAAATCGTGAATTCAGACTTACAATGTATAAGACAATGTGCCATAAAAACAGAGCTATTAATACTTTATATTAGTCAAAATGTGAATGTACTTCACAGTACTCCTCACGTTTAGTTAAATTCCCACAGCGCCAATAAGAAAAATTGTATTAATATTATATACAAACAATGTCATTATAGGATGTATATCTTATAAAATGAATGTTTATTTCTAAACACATTTCTCAAAATTATCATATAATTATAAAAATTATTTTTAAATAAAACTATAAAAATATATGTTATTGATATTTTTATTCATATTTAAAATTACAGAATTTTTACTTAATTTTTTATTAATGCTTTTATCTGATTTTCCATTATACTAAATATCTTGGTTTCTAATAATATTGACATAGCTTATTAGCTATATATTAATAAAATAGTTTCAAAACAATAATACCAAAATTATTACCATTAATAAAACTACTAAATTTGGTTTAAGGTCTTTTATAGTCCTTTTGTACTTAGAATATATCTCACCAAGGGTGTTCACTAAGAATACTATATTCTAAAGGCACTTGAATTTACATAGCTAGTATGTGGTTACTGTATATATACTTTGATATATAACTAGTATGTGGTTATATATATAACTAGTGTGTGATATATAACTAGTATGTGGTTACTGTATATATACTTTGATATATAACTATAAACTTTTGTTTCCATTGTTTTTCAGTTCCCACATTTTTTTTCCATAATGTTTGTGAATGTGCAAAACATTTATGTTAGCCAAAAGTCAAAACTATATTACAACTGGGCACAGTAGGGTGCACCTGTAGTACCAGCTACTCCAGAGGCTGAGGCAGAAAAATGGCTTGAGCTTAGGAGGCGGAGGCTACAGTGAGCTATGATCACACCTGTGAATAGCCTCTGCACTCCAGCCTGGGCAACACTGTGAGTCTCCATCCCTAAAAAAAAAATTTTTTAACTATATTAAAAAAGTATATTTAGAGAAATCTCACTTCCTTTCCTCTTGACCCAATTCTGCCCTTCCCCTTTAAGAAACCATTTTTATTAGTTTCTGGTCTATCCTTCCAGTTTTTTTCTTTTTCTTTGCAAACATAAACAAAGAGGCACATATCATTAAGTTCCATCCTCCTTTATTATACTAACGCAATAGATACCATACTGTGTAACCATTCTGCCTCATATGAGCACACAGAGCTCATCCTCAATCTTTTTTACAGCTACGTAATATTTCATTTCATGGGTGTACTACAGTTTATTCAACCCATCCCAAATGTTGAAATGTTATTTCCAATTTTTTAATATTATAAATAATGTCCCAATGAATGAGGTTGTGCATATGCATTTCTTATCCTAGCATAGGTAATTCTCCTAGCCTGACCAAGAAAGCACATTGGGGAACGTCCGTCATCCTAAGTATTACATCATTGCACATTGAAAACTGCACCGGACGATGTTATCATTTTTGCTTTCAACATGCATGTGTATTTCTTGTTTAAACCTAGGAAAAAAATAGTCAACTATGTTTGCTCAGAAACCTAAAATTTCTGTTACTTTTCCTACAATGCTTAAGTTCCAAGTTTCCCTCTTTATCATTTCCGTTTGGCTTAAAGAATTTTATTTTACAATTCTTTTAGAGAAGGTCTACTGGTGACAAATTCTTAGTTTTCCTTCATCTGAGAATGTCTTTATTGGACTGTTATTCTTGAAGAATATTTTTGCTGGATATAGAACTCCGGGTGGCAATTCTTTTCTTTCAGCACTTTAAGTATCATGATGAAGTGTCTAATATTAAGTACTGATTATAAAGCTTAAGTAATAGAGAGTAGTTAGCCATTACTTTTTTTTTTAAATAGGGGAGTATCAGAGAAAGTATTTTAGGAAGTGCACACCAACATTATATAACATGATATATTGAAGGGAAGAAGCTGGAACTATTCTGAAGTTACTGTCATTATGCAGATGGAGGATCTAAAATAGGGTATTTACATAGGACAGGAGGGGCAGGAATGACTCTGATGGATTTTAAAGAAAGAATTGCCAAGACTTAGTGACAAATAAAATACAGAAAATAGAAAGAAGAAAATTAAAAATAAAAAAGGATTGCCAGGTTTTGAGCCTATGGACAATAATAGTACTATGCTTTTGCCAGAGTTTGAAATTGGTAGAGTGTTTAAATCAGGAAGAAAGATGAATTAGTTTGAGGTTAGTAAAGTATATAAGTCACCTGGCACATGGTAAGGTATTAACAAATATTGGGTCATCCTTCTAATAAACTATTTTAATAATGACCAAACTAAGAAAAACTTTTTATTTGCCTATTTTTTTTAATCAGGCTTTACCTACATATCACCTTGTCCAAATTATCAGAATTTCTTTTTGGTATATTTTTCCTAAAAAGACATGAAATTTATATATCTGTACTTTGAAAGTGAATTTGAAAATAAATGATAAGAACATTCCTAAATTTCTAATTATAGATATAAAAATCAAATACATATTTAGAGGAAATGTTTAGAAAGTATAGACTAATTTCCTCCTTTAGTATCTCAACTTGGATACCTAGTACTATCTTTTTCTTTAAAACATTGTGTAAAATTCTGTAAAAGAAAAAGTACTTAAAATAATGAGTGTTATAGTAAAACCTGAAGAATTTCAATGAAAGTAATTCACAGGATTAGATTGTCTTAAAACAGAGTTCACATATTTGGTGGTGGAGGAAATAATTATACTTTAAAATTAAAAGACTGAGGAAAAATAGTGATCTGATGATTGAGTAAACTGCTTGATTTTGTTCTAAATGAGACTTTTAGAATTTTTCTAAACTATTTTTCAAGAAGACCTTTGAGCTTGTTTTAAATCAAGGTAAGTCATTGTAACCTAACTTCTTAAATTTGTTTCTGAATGTTATATAACCTATATCCCCCTACTCTGGTTACTAGAGAAGAAATAAATTTGTCATTCTTTATCTTTTTCTGAAAATGACAAGGCACTATGAAAATTTATAAAAAAAATATTGCCTTTGTTTCTCCCTGAAAATTTTCCCCAGTTGATGCTCAAGTACAAGGGTGAATCCATCTTTGGATGACAGAACATATTACATGATACTGTGCTTTGTTTCCCTGACTAATGAGGGGGAATAAATGCATTACTATCTGGGTTTCTACTCTGTGCCAGGTGTTCTTTTTCACTCTCATCTTCATAATCATTTTGTGAGATAAATATTGTTCATTTTGCAGATAAGCAATTGGAGGCTCAGAAAGTTTGAGTCACTCATACAAGGCCACACACCTGCTGCTGGCAGAAGCAGGACTCAGACCCTTGTGTGCATGGTTCCAGATCTCCTGAGACTGCTATACCACATTGCCCCCCGAGCAGTGGGAACTATGAAAAGAGCCACAAATGCTAGAGAACTGTAGGGATCTTAGTATTTATGTTCTCTTGCTGACACCAAGACAATACTACCAGATGGTGGAGGCAAGTAAGCAAACATCTGATTCAGTTAGAACTCCTGAGATTCTGGGGGTAACATGAGCACACAAAAAAGATATTTAAGTGGGAAAACCAAAGAGGACAGGGTATAAAATCAATCCCGAAATGTCTGCACACCAATTTATCACTATCTCATGCTTCCTACAACTTTATGTGCTAGGAAAAACATGATATTACTTAGCACTTTTTTTTTTATTTCTCCTGATAGTTTTTTTTTTTTTTAATTTTAGCGTATTGTGGGGGTACAAGTGTTAAGGTTACTTATATTGCCCATGCCCCCTCACCACTCGAGTAAGAGCTTCAAGAATGTCTATACCCCAAACGTTCCACGTCTTACTCGTTGTGGTTGTATATACCCCTCCTCTCCTCCCCCTCCCACCCTCCCAACACCCGATAAATGTTGCTCCTATGTGTCCACTTAGGTGTTGATCCGTTAATACCAATTTGCTGGTGAGTACAAGTGGTGCTGGTTTTTCCATTCTTGAGATACTTCACTTAGTAGAATGGGTTCCAGCTGTATCCAGGAATATACAAGGGGTGCTATATCACCATTGTTT
>VSMD01070248.1:0-10818 GCA_008750895.1 Mirza zaza
AGGCCGGGCGCGGTGGCTCAAGCCTGTAATCCTAGCTCTCTGGGAGGCCGAGGTGGGCGGATCGTTTGAGCTCAGGAGTTCGAGACCAGCCTGAGCAAGAGCGAGACCCCATCTCTACTATAAATAGAAAGAAATTAATTGGCCAACTAATATATATATAGAAAAAAAAATTAGCCGGGCATGGTGGCACATGCCTGTAGTCCCAGCTACTTGGGAGGCTGAGTCAGCAGGATTGCTTGAGCCCAGGAGTTTGAGGTTGCTGTGAGCTAGGCTGATGCCATGGCACTCACTCTAGCCTGGGCAATAAAGTGAGACTCTGTCTCAAAAAAAAAAAAAAAAAAAATTTCCCTACTCCAAAAGTTTTATTGTTTTCATTTCACATTTAAATATGCAATTCTCCTGGAATTGAATTTTATAAATTGGGTGTGTTAGACATCAAATTTTATTTTTTAATATGAGGAATTACAATTTATCCAAAATCGTTTGTTGAAAAGACTTTCCCTACTGTTCTGCAGTGCAACTTTTATAGTAAATCAAATGTCCATAGATGCCTCGGTGTATTTCTGGGATATATTCTATTTTATTGGTCTAAGTATTCTTGTACCAATACCACATTGTCTTTATTACCATACCTATATAAATTTTGATATCCACTAGAGTTGTTGTCCTTTAATATTGCTTTGGATATTTTAGGCTGTTGGCATTCATGTTATAAATTTTAGAATCTATTGTCACTTTTGATAAGAAAGTTAGGATTTTAATGGGAATTTTATTTTTTTATTTTATTTTTTTAAATTTCATCATATTATGGGGGTACAAATGTTAAGGTTACGTATATTGCCCATGCCCCCCCTTGAGTCAGAGCTTCAAGCGTGACCATCCCCCAGATGTTGCACATTTTACTCATTATGTTTGTATATACCCATCCCCTCCTCCCCCCTCCCACCCACCTGATACCTGATAAGTATTATTCCTATATGTCCACTTAGGTGTTGATCCATTAATACGATTTAGGGAAAATTGATATTTATGCATTACTGAGTCTTCTGATATATGAATATTGGGATCTCTCCATTGGTTTAAGTCTTTAATTTTTTACAGTGTTTAATAGTTTTCTGTTTGGAACTTTTGCATATCATACATTAGATTCATTTCTAGGTATCTGATCTTTTGTAATGCTGCTATAAATAGTATCTTATTAAAATTTCACATAATGAATTGTTTCAGTATATAAAAATGCAGTTGACTTTGTCACCCAGGCTGGAGTGCAATGGCTGCATCATAGCTAACTGCAGTTCCATCATAGCTAACTGGAACTCCTGGGCTCAAGCAATCCTCCCACCTAGGCCTCCCAAATAGCTAGGAGTTCAGGCTCGCATCACCACACCCAGCTAATATTTAAATATTTTTGTAGAGATGGGGTCTCACTATGTTGCCCAGGCTGGTTTTGAACTCCTGGTCTCAAGTGATCCTCCTGCCTCAGCCTCCAAAATTGCTGGGATTACAGGCATAAGCCACCATGCCCAGCTGATAATGAATTTTATCAAATGCTTTTTCTGCATTTGTTGAGGCGATCATCTTGTTTAAGTCTCCTTTGTTTAGTTAATGTAGTGAATTACATTTTTTAAAAAAACTCAACATTAGTAAGGTGTAATTTATATATATTAAAATGCACCCACTTTAAGTGCATAGTTTGGAAAGTTTGGATAAATATATACTTGTTAACAATCGTCACAATCAAAATATAAAGCATTCTATTACTCCAAAAATCTCCTTCATGCCTCTTTTAGGTCATCCCACTTCCCAACCCCTTCCCTGCATAAAGCACACACTGATCTGATTTTCAGTCGCTATAGATTGGATTACCTTTTCTAGAGAGTTTTACATAAATGGAAATATACAATATGTAGCCTTATGAATCAGAGTTCTTTCACATGGCATATTGTTTTTGAGATTCATCCATGTTTTGTTTATCAGTAGTTTCTTACTGCTGAGTAATATTCTATTGTAGTGATATATCACAATTTGTTTATTCATCTTTATAGGGACATTTAGGTTGTTTTTAGTTTTTGACTATTAAGAATAAAACTTTTAATGAATATTCAATCTTTGTATGGACATATATCTGTATTTATTTATTTTCTTTTATTAATTTCAGAATATTATGGGGGTACAAACATTTTGGTTTGTATTGTCCAAGCCAGAGCTACAAGCATGCCCAGCCTCCAGACAGGGTGTTTCATACCCATTAGTTATGAATTGACCCATTCCCTCCACCCCCTCCCATCTGCCCTGCACCCGATGAATATTACTTCCATGTGAGCACTTAAGTGTTGATCAGTTAGTACCAATTTGATTGTGAGTACATGTGGTGTTTGTTTTTCCATTCTTGTGATACTTCACTTTGAAGAGTGGGCTCTAGCTCCACCCAGAGTAATGTAAGAGGTGCTAGTTCACCCATTTTTTTTATACTTGAGTAGTACTCCATGGTATACATATACCACATTTTATTAATCCACTCATGTGTTGATGGGAACTTGGGTTGTTTCCACATCTTTGCAATTGTGAATTGTGCTGCCATAAACATTTGAGTGCAGATGTCTTTATTATAAAATGACTTTTTTCCTTTGGGTAGATGCCTAGTAGTTGGATTGCTGGATCAAATAGTATTTCTAGTTTTAATTCTTTGAGATATTTCCAAATTACTTTTGTGTGGACATACATTAATATTTACTTTTTTTCTTGGGAAAATACCTATGAGGTAGATATTTTTAATTTTATAAAAGCCTGCTAAGCATTTTTTTTGAGACAGAGTCTCGCTCTGTTGCCCTGGCTAGAGTGCCATAGCATCAGCCTCGCTCACAGCAACCTCAAACTCCTGGGTTCAAGCAATCCTTCTGCCTCAGCCTCCTGAGTAGCTGGGACTACAGGCATGCACCACAATGCCCAGCTAATTTTTTCTATATATTTTTACTTGCCCAGCTAATTTCTTTCTATTTTTTTAGTAGAGATGGGGTCTCACTCTTGCTCAGGCTGGTCTCAAACTCCTGACCTCAAACGATCCTCCTGCCTTGGCCTCCTTACCGGCGTGAGCCACTGTGCCTGGCCTCTGTTAAACTGTTTTTCAAAGTGATGGTACTACTTTATGTTCTCAGCTACAATTTATGAGTATTCCACTTGCTCTACCTTCTTGCTGAGCCTTGGTATTGGCAGTCCTTTTTAATTTTAGCTACACTAGTGGGTGTGAGTGGTATCTCATGGCATGTCCCTAATAGCTAAGGATGTTGACTTTCTTTTATGCGTTTATCTGCCATTCATATATCTTTTTTGCTTAAATGTCTCTTTCTTTTACCCATTTTTATTTGGATTGTTTGGCTTCTGATTATTGGATTTTAAGAGTTTTTTTTTACATATTTGGGATGCAGATCCTTTATTAAATACGTGTTTTGCTGATATTTCCCCCCCTCTGTTGCATGCCTTTTCTTTTTCTTAACAGTATTGTTCAAAGAACAGAAAATTTTAATTTTAACATTCAATTTATCTACTTTTATTTTTAAAAAATTTATTTTTAATTGACTAATAACTATTAATATATATTTATGGGGTACAATGTAGTGTTTTGATAAGTGTTTACAATGTGGAATGATGAAATCAGGTTCGTTAACAAATCCTTCACCTCACATACTTATCTTTTTTGTGGTAAAAACATTTAAAATCTACTCTTTTAGCAACTTTGAAATACACCATGCATCATTATTTAGTATAGTCACCATCCTGTGCAATAGATCACTAAAGCTTATTCCTCCTGTCTAACTGGAACTTTGATCAACTTGTACCCTTTCCCCATCCACCCCTCTCCTGAGTCCCTGGTGATGACTGTTCTACTCTTTACTTCTATGAGTTCAACTTTTTTATTTATTATTTATTATTTATTTATTATTTTTTTTAAGACTGGTCAAGTGAAGTAGTGAGAAGGGGGAAAGTAGTAGAACAAGGAGTTCAATCTGTAACTGACTGTGAACAATCAAGTGAGATAACTCACTACCTTTGGACCAGCCGAGTTCAACTTTTTTAGATTCTGTGTATAAGTGAGATCATGTGGTATTTGCCTTCTGTGACTGGCTTATTTCACTAGCATAATGTCCTCCAGATTCACCCATCTTGTCATAAATGACAGTATTCTTCCCTTTTTAAAGGCTGAGCTGTATTCAGTGTGTATATATATATATTTTTATCCATCTGCTTTTCTTTTAAGATTATCATGCTTTTTTGTTTTATTAAAGAGAACTTTTCTTATATTTACTCACAGAATATTCATAATTTTAGCACTTATGTTGAGGTTTATAATCTATTTCTAATCAATTTTTGTATATGGTGTGAAATAAGGGGTTCAGGTTGTTTTTATTTTCTTGTAGATTTCTAATGTTTTGAAGCACCATTCTCTGAAAAGACTATCCTATTCCTACTTAATTATCTTGCCCTCTTAAAAAAATCAATTAACTATATATACATAGGTCTATTTCTATTCTGTGCTTTTGATAGATATGTCTGTCCTCATGTCAATACCACAGTCTTGATTGCTAAAGCTTTATCCTTAGACTTGAATCAATAGTTCAAGTCCATCAACTTTATTCTTCTCTTTCAAAACTTATTTAGTTATTTTATTTTTTGGTTTATTAAATATACTATGTCTGTACTTTATTCTGTAGTTTCTAAAATTATTCACATATGGACTTAGTGAAAATATGCTTTATAGAAAACTAAAATGAAAATAAGAATACACATATAGCACACATATTAAACTACTGAAATTTTAGGAATTGATTTAATCTGTACAGGTGATTAATGAAGGTGGTCATAAAATATTAGGTGGCTTAATTTTCTTAAATATGACACCAGACCATGACTTAAAAAGTGTTAATGTTGAAGTGTGGATGCAAAACCATTTATTAATAAAACCATTTAATCTAACAGTGTTTGAGTAACAGAACAAAATAAGTATTGTTTTTCTTTTACAGATAAAATTTTCTTTTCTAAATCTATTTTCTATGCACTCTCTCTCCCATTCAGAAAATTAGTTGTGCAGACTGATGAGGCAAAAAATCAATTCCTTTAAAAAGAAACAAACTATAGCCTATTTACAAAACATGCAAAGGGAGAATTTTAAGTAGGTGTTACTGCAGAACTGGTTAAAAGTGAATACGGTTGAGTGACCAAATATACTTTTCCTTCTGGAAATATAGGTCCTTCCTCCCCTCTTTCTGAAAGAAATGCATTATCAGGGCATGGACTATAAAAGAGCATACAATGCAAAGACAGAGACAAAGAAGTTTGCAAATTCTTATATTTCTAGTTGTTGAGACAGTATGTTTGAGAGCTGCGGTTACCTCTAGCGGCGAAACCAGAGCCAGCTATTAAGCAGCCCGAATGCTACAGTAATTGAATACATGACCATTTCTCTCCTGGCACGTTCTTTGTTTTCCTCTTCTAGAAGTTGTAGGCGTCTATTTAGCTTGATTATCTGTCGTCTTAACGAAGCTGCATCTCCAACAGTTATGTCATCCGAAGTTCCTTCAATTGTCGTATCTATGTTTGAAATGCCATACCTGACGTTGTCATGATGAGGAATAGAAGTGGCAGCAGCAGGCCTGCAATATATCGCAGGTCTCTGATTTTCTTCCAGCACATCTAAGATCTGTTGGTAAGCCCTACGAGTAGAAGACTGAATAAGTGACAAAATGCCACGGGTGGAGGAAAGATTAGCTCTATCTTCAGGTAACATCTGGGAAGGACAGATCGAAGCTTGTTATGGTGATGGTATCAGGGTAGAATCACGTCTGACTAACTGTCCATTGGGGTGAACAACATTTTCACTCGTAGAGCACTCTCTTTTTAGCTTGGCAGCTGCATGAATTTCTTCATTTTGAGAGGTTGAAGGAGGTCTTTTCAAATCCAGAAAATCTAGTAGTCTTTCACTTGAAGTACATGAAGTGCTGGTTTTAGTGCCAGAGGTTTACAGGGAGTTGACTGAATAAGGTCAAGATGTGCTGGTCTTGAAAATGGAATGTATTCATTGTTTCCTGCTGCAACAATCCTCTTTGGAACCTGCATCATCATATTAGCATTTAGAACTCCTTGGAATTCTTGTTCCAGGTCAGCATTAAAGGTGCTAGCTTTAATTTTGGGGGGACTCTCATTTGCTGACTAAAACCTGTGGTATATTCCATTTCATAAAACTGAATTTAACTAATTTTTCCCATCTCAGCCACAGTGGGATAATTAAATGCTTTTCCACTCACCAAATGTGTACCAGCTACTGCTTGCTATTTGGCACTGTCTGCTCCTGTGCTTCATATTAAATCCTTTAACATCCTTCAATGTGCATGTGCTGGCTTTAGAGCCACTTTTGTTCCCCAGGGCCTCTAGAGGGTCCCTGTCTAAGGCCACTAGGGTGGGTGCTCTCAGAGGCTATTTGCCAAATGCAGAGAGGAGCTGGGGCTAAGCACCCATCAGGTTGGCCCATGGCAGACTGAAAGAGGCTTATTTAGATATTTTAAATCCTTTACATTTCCATTTAAATTTTAGAATAAACTTTTCAATTTCTACAAAAAAACCTAGTGGGATTCAGATGGAGATTATATCGAATCTATTGATATATTTGGGTAATCCCTCTCTCCAACCTCTACTCACTATGACTACTTTTTCTTTTTAAAAAAATTTTTAAAAAATATTGTTTATTATTTTATTTTATTTTTTTAAATTTCAGTGACTACTTTTTCTTTACTGCATAACTTTGTGTTTCTCCTGGAATAAATAATTTTCTTGTTTCTTTTGTTTGCTTAGTTTTCTATATACCTACAAATACTTCACTTCTAGACTCTTCTTCAGGCCTCCTCTCAATCAATAACTTTGAATATATTAGATATTCTATCAGTTTTGTATTTTTTTCAGAGAAATCTCTCCCTAGACTTCTGATCTGCTTAAATATAGACAGCTTTCTTCCTAGACATGTTGAACACTGTCATCCCAGAATCTCCCTTCCCTTTACTACCATCTTAGGTATTCTATTTTTGTCTTCTTCTTGACTTGGTTCCTCTATTGCCTTTCTTGGTTTACTATCTTCCTCTTTCTTGGTTTACTGTCCTTTTTGGTGAGCATATCCCCATATTTTCTCAAGAAAGAGGACATGGGAGGTAAAATTTTTCAGACTATGTGTATCTTTATTTTGCTTTCCAGTTTAATTCACAGTTTCATTAGATGTAGAATTTTAGGTTGGAAATTATTTTTCTTTCAAATTTTGATGTTATTTTCCCATTGTTTTCTAGCTTCCAGCATTGCTGCAGAAAAATAAAATATCACAATCATTCTTGATCCTTTATATGAAAACTGACTTTTTGTTACTGTGGTGGTGGTTTTTCCATCTCTTTCTCTCTGGAAAGACCTTTTCTTAGTCCTAAGTGATTTAAAACCCTGCCTTGATATAGATCTATTTTCCTCACTTGTTATGAGCCCTTTCAAACTGGAAATTTTAAATTTTGGGAAAAGTTCTGGAATTATTTTGTTGATGATGGCTTCTCTTCTATTTGTCCCTGTCTTATATTTGTGGAACACAGGAACAGAAAAGAAAACATCCATTGCTCTTCCCTGTAAGTCTTATAGACCTAGTTGCCTCTTAAGCCATTTACATTCCCCCGCAACTTTAAGAAAACTAAACTGTAAATAAGAAAAACAACAAAAACCGTTTTTAAAAGGAGCAATTTGTAAAACTCAAAAACTCACAAGAATCCCTTAAAGGGTATGCACTTACATGGTGGGTATGGTGTGTACCACTTGGAGGCTGGGCACACTTGAAGCTCTGGCATAGCAGAGTTGGGGAGGGGGGGGCAGGGGCTAGATATGTAACCCTAACAATATTTGTACCCCCATAATATGAGGCAATAAAAAAAGAATCCCTTAGCAAATGATTTAAGTTACTTTAATTTCCTTCTCCAAAATTAACACAGGTTATTCAGATTTGGATCTTCTGAACTGATCCTTTTATCTTTTTTCCTCCTATGTTTAATTCCTTATACTTTTAGCTCTATTTTATGAGATATTTTTCAACTTGTATTGAATTTTTATTTTATTTCCAACAGCTCTTCAACTCTTTTGTATTCTGAATGTTCTTTTCTCATACCATCTTCTTCTCATTTCATGGATATACTATCTCTCTGTGGATATAAATAATCCTTTTATATAAAGTTTTCTCCTCTCTGCAGTTTGTTTTATGCTTTTTTTCTGTTTGGTTGTTTTGTTTACTTTGTTTAATATTTCTCATATCTGATGACCCTTGACTGTATGAATACGTTATACAGCTTAGTGCACAGGGGTAGTGTTCTTCAATTGTGGGAGACACTATAATGTAATTTGCCTTCTCGACTTCACTAGGAAATTCCTGATATCTTCCCCCATCCTTAAATTGGTCAGATTCCCAAGAGAAGACCTTTACAGTCTCTTATGAGCATTTATTTGGGAAGCTGAATGGGAAAAGAAAGCTGGCTGTGTCAACATTTAATATGTATATTTTCCTACATTCTCTTTATGTTCATTATATATGTCTACTTTCAACTGTACCTGGTGTTCCCCAGTCCAGACACGTGCTTTCCTCATTCACTATAATGAATAAACCTTCAGTCTTCTGCTTGGATGAGGTAGGATCAGTCTCTTGACTGGAGAGGAGGAACTTTGGGACCCAACTTCTTCTTAAACAGATTTTTAATGAAACCTCCTGTTTTTAGTCATACTTTAACCACCATTTGTACAGCTGTGACCAATTCCTAAGCCCTTAGGAGTTCTAAGGTGCAAACTGGATTGTTTCTTGGCTTTTTTGCTGCTGGCTTAGAATTCAGCTGAGTTGAGCCTCTTAAGTCAGTTATCATCTATCTGTTTTCTTGCTTCCATAAATTTATTACTGTTGTCTTCTTTCTCTTCTCTTTGTTCTTGTGATCTATGGCAGATGTAAATGTTTGTGTTCAGTTGGTCATCATTATCCAGAACAGTGCCCTCCTTTTAACTTAAATTCATTATAATATTCATGTGTTTTCTGATGCATTTATTTCCTCCAATTGCTCCTACTGTTCCTCTTTACCCTCAATTTAGCCATATGTTTAAATGTGAAACCTCATTCATGATACCCATATAATGTTCTGAATGACAGTTGCAGATTCCAGTGCATCGGCACACACACACATACACACAATGATTAGATTAAACTCCTACTTTATTTAGACAAGAACATAGTATATTCTTGGAAACAAGGTGGCTACCTTTCCATTGACTGCCCCAGTGTCTCCTGAAAGCTTCCAGTTACATTGAACATGCATAATTTGGGTATTGTTTTTGTTCGTTTGATCTGAGAAATTCATTTTTAAACTATGTCATAGTACCATTGAAGAAACATTTACACAAATAATGTATGCCCTTAGAAGGAAATATTTATAGATATCCTGGAACAGTAGAGGCAATCTATCTAGAGAGTAGATGAGCAAGTGATTCCTTAGCTAAACCCAGCATTAGCATGATCTCATACTCATTTAAAGTAAAACAGAATGAGTGCCCAGATGTCTCAGGACATTCTCTGTATCCATCTTCCCAGCTTTTTTCCTGTTAGTCTGTCCACTGACTTTAATAGAATACCCCTTTTTCTAGAGTGGCTCTGATCCTATGTTTGGTCAAAGGATCATCTAGCATTAAAATTTAAAACAATCTCCCAAATGGGTGAATGTAGTGTTGATGGAATATGGCAATGTTTATGTCCAAATAAATCTTGTTATAGAAACCATTGATTGATCTTTCAACCATTAATATTATTTATGACATCACACATTTTTAGTCCTAGGCAATTATTGACTCATATAAGTGACATAGAAACTTGCAATTTTAAGGAGTTTGCCTTCACAATTCATGTACTGCCAAATGATTTTCCTCCCAGGAATACATTTTGATTTTACATAATAGAGCACAGTAAGATTCAGTTTAGTATGGATTATAGAGGCTAATTATAGAGGCTTCAAAGATTGTTACAAGGTGCATAAGATCTTTGTGTAGTCTTATGGAGAGTGCTACAAGGACTATAGTGATTGGTACAGTTTACTTGTAAAGAACACTTTTTTAGCATCTAAATGACAAACAAGTGAGTTCAAAAAGACCTACAATTTTTTTAAAAAATGATTTTTTCTTCCTGTTTCTGTGAAGAATGTCATTGCTATTTTCATGGGGATCGCATTGAATCTGTACATCTCTTCGGGTAGTAAAGGCATTTTAACAGTATTAATTCTTCCAATCCATGAGCATGGGATATTGTTCCATTTATTTGTGTCCTCTTCAATTTCCTTCATCAGTGTTTTATAGTTTTCATTGTAGAGATTTTTCACTCCCTTGGTTAAATTTATTCCTTAGGTATTTAAGTTTTTTGTTTCTATTGTAAACAGAATTGTTTTCTTGATTGCTTTTCCAGATAGTGTGTTATTACCATATAGAAATCCTACTGATTTTTTTTTTTTTTTTTTGTGACAGAGTTTCACTTTATTGCCCAGGCTAGAGTGAGTGCCGTGGCATCAGCCTAGCTCACAGCAACCTCACACTCCTGGGCTCAAGCAGTCCTGCTGCCTCAGCCTCCCAAGTAGCTGGGACTACAGGCATGTGCCACCATGCCCGGCTAATTTTTTCTATATATATTTTAGTTGGCCAATTAATTTCTTTCTATTTATAGTAGAGATGGGGTCTCGCTCTTGCTCAGGCTGGTCTCGAACTCCTGAGCTCAAATGATCCGCCCACCTC
>VSMD01070257.1:0-20325 GCA_008750895.1 Mirza zaza
GCTCGGCCGGGCGCGGTGGCTCAAGCCTGTAATCCTAGCTCTCTGGGAGGCCGAGGTGGGCGGATCATTTGAGCTCAAGAGTTCGAGACCAGCCTGAGCAAGAGCGAGACCCCATCTCTACTATAAATAGAAAGAAATTAATTGGCCAACTAATATATATAGAAAAAATGAGCCGGGCATGGTGGCGCATGCCTGTAGTCCCAGCTACTTGGGAGGCTGAGGCAGCAGGATTGCTTGAGCCCAGGAGTTTGAGGTTGCTGTGAGCTAGGCTGATGCCACGGCACTCACTCTAGCCTGGGCAATAAAGTGAGACTCTGTCTCAAAAAAAAAAAAAAAAAAGAAATAGCTCATTCTAGGCCTGGGACATAAAATATACGAGCCTGGAATATTTAGTAATATCTAAAAACAAGACGACTGTAACAAGTTACTAAGGTAGCAAACACTCAAGAAATAATTTGAAGGCCAAGCGTGGTGGCTCACGCCTGTAATCCTAGCACTCTGGGAGGCCGAGGCGGGTGGATTGCTTGAGGTCAGGAGTTCGAAACCAGCCTGAGCGAGACCTGTCTCTACTATAAATAGAAAGAAATTAATTGGCCAACTAATACATATAGAAAAAAATTAGCCGGGCATGGTGGCACATGCCTGTAATCCCAGCCACTCGGGAGGCTGAGGCAAGAGGATTGCTTGAGCCCAGGAGTTTGAGGTTGCTGTGAGCTAGGTTGATGCCACGGCACTCACTCTAGCCTGGGCAACAAAGTGAGACTCTGTCTCAAAAAACAAAACAAAACAAAACAAAACCAGCCTGAGCAAGTGTGAGACCCTCCTTGTGGGGCTGGGGCTGCAGGAGGGCAGCGTGGAAAGGGAGCTTCATTTTTCCTCTGGGGAATGTGCGAAGGGCCAGGCTGCATGAGTCACAGCCACCACGTCTGTACTTCCTGCTCCCCTATAGGTTGCCCGCCCAGCTGTGCTCAGAGCCTGGGGGACATGGGGCTGTAGCAGAGGCAGGGGTAGAGGCAGGGGCAGGTTTGGGCAGGAGGGGACGCCTTCTGGACTGAGTGGCTCGGTGGAGCCTGAAAGCCGGTGGGTTTAGGAGGGTTGTGAGAAGTAAGTTGGGAGCAGAGGTGTGAGCAAAGGCACAAAGGCAGAACCTGCAAGGCCTGCGGGACAGCCAGCCCAGTGGGTAGCTGGGCCCCGCCCCCACAGACTGAGGCTACCCCAGCGCTGGTAAGAGGCTGCGGCAGGGACTGAGGGTGAGGACCCCAGAGGAAGGAACACCCCGAGAAGCACAATCCAGGTTCTCATTCCACTGCTCACGGGGAACTTTTTCTCCTGCTGCAAATAACCCTTCACACAGGAGGTCCTTTTCCTCTCCCGAAATGTCCTCTGCAAGTTTCTGGGGGCTCTGGGTAGAGTTCCAGGCATCTCTGGGAATTGTATCTATTATTAAATTTCTCCCAAATGAGGAGGTGCTGGAGGCTGTGTCAGCACAAGTGGCAAGAGGGACACACACGTGCTCCTGTAGTCCCAGCTTCCCAGGAGGCTGGGGCAGGAGGATTGCTGGAGCCCAGGAGTTTGAGGTTGCTGTGAGCTATGATGATGCCACTGTACTCTAGCCCGGGCAACAAGAGTGAGACTCTGTCTTAAAAAAATAGGGCGGCACACAGAGGGTCAGCTTAGAACTGTTCATTTTGAAGTCTGGGAGAGGAGATCCCCTCAACCATAGCCCTAACAGTGACCCCTACTGAGGCTTAAGAAACTCACCCACTTGCACCCCACGCAGGGGGTGCATCCCCTTGGGCAGCTCAGGCTGGGTGGGGTGCAGGCCCCAGCCCTCTGGGGAAGCTGCTAGGGCTCACACTGGAAGGCCACCCCTGCCTCCAGCACACAGGGTCCTTGTTCCTGGGCCAGAGGCACCTATGGGGTCACCTACCCTGGGAACTTTCCAGAGCTGGGCAGACAGCAGCAGAAGCTGTTGTAGATCCTACACGTTGCCTCCTGTGGCTTAACAGCGATTCACCAGTGGTGTCCAGCTGGGAAGCCCCTGGCCTTGGCGGCACAGATGCACACACGCCATTGCAAGTGGGACTTCATAGGTGCCGCCTTCTCTCCTGCTCTCCTTGGGGTGAAGGGTGATCCAGGAGGAGGACATGGCTCTGGGAGCATGCGGTGGCTGGGATCAGAGCTGGGCTGAGCAAATCCAGGGCCTGGCCACCTATTTACCCTTTAGGCCATCCTTCCTCACCTCTCGCCCCCGCTATCCGCTGCCCACTTCTTTGGTTCTTCCTCCTGATACTAGTTTCAAATCCCACCCACCCTGCACACCAGCCAGGTTCCAGTCCTACTTCCCTTGGAAACTGCGGGTTCCTCTGCCCAACGCCACCCGACTCAGTTTCATGCTATTCTCTGGTCAGCTTGTGTTAGTCTTAGTTGCTGTAAAGTTTTCTTATTACAGAAGTATTCTATGCTTACTACAGAGAAATCAGATCATATATAAACCACAGCAAAAAAGAAAAGACCCATAAATAAATCAGCTGGAAGCAGCTGTCAGCACTTTAATATAAAGCCCTTCCTATGTTTGTGTGTTCCTCCATCTCTCTCACTATACACACACACACACACACACACACACACATACTCTATATATGTACATTTCATGTATAGTTATGTGCACTAATCTTGTGCACTATATTTCATAACCAGAATATAATTTCTTTGGGGGCATGAATGTTTAGTATTACTATGTCCCCCATGTCCCTAGGACATATACAATCCGTAATAGGCTCTTATTTTTTTCTTTTTTGAGACAGAGTCTCACTCTTGCTCAGGCTAGAGTGCCATGGCGTCAGCCTAGCTCACAGCAACCTCAAACTCCTGGGTTTAAGTGATCCTCCTGCCTCAGCCTCCCAAGTAGCTGGGACCACGTGGGACAGGCATGTGCCACCATGCCCAGTTAATTTTTTCTATATATATATATTTTTAGTTGTCCAGATGATTTTTTTCTATTTTTAGTAGCGACAGGGTCTTGCTCTTGCTCAGGCTGGTTTCGAACTCTTGACCTGGAGCAATCCTGCCTTGGCCTCCCAGAGAGCTGGGATTATAGGCGTGAGCCACCACGCCCAGCCTGTAATAGGCTCTTAATACATATTTGATCAATTAACTGAAAGAAGTCTCCGGGCTCACAATCCAAAATCTGTGTGTGTACACATTTGTAGGGAAAAAGTGAATTAAAATGGCGGGGGGTGGGGGGTTCACACTTAACATACTTTGAAAGTATTTGTATTTTTTTTTATAGCAATCATGCCTTAAACTCCTGTAATGGTGCGTGTGTGCTGGGTGTGAAAGGACCTGGGGATCTGGACGCCCTGTGCTGGCATGACCCTGCTGGGACGGGGCCAGTCCTGCTTCAGCAGCAGCCAGTGCTGATTCTGGGTCGGAACAGCTCAGACGCGTGAGCCCGCCTCTGCTGCCCAGAACGAGAACGAGGCTTGGTGGGAGCATGGTTTGAGGACGGGTTTGCATCTCGTAAGGTGGGCCTCCGCAAGGCACCTGGACAGTGAGGGCACAGGGGTCCGGCCAGCCAGGGCCTGCGTGGGGACGGGCTGGCCGAGGCTGTTTGGGGAGCGTCTGTCTCAAACCCTAGAAGGCCTCTCCCTGTGTTAGCCACAGCTTTCCCTCTCAGCAGGGCTAACATAAACTGTGCCTGGCTGTCACTGCCCGGCCTGGAGCCCCCACGGCCCCATCCAAGCGACCCTGCTCTGCGCGCACAGTCCTCAGCGTGCTGACCTGAGGCAGACCGACGGCCTGGGCCTGCCGCGTGTGCGCGCGCGTGCGTGCGTGCGTGCGCGCGCGTGTGCACGGGCGCGGGAGGGGCCCAGGCCTGCGGTCTCTGCCGCTGTCTCGGCGGCCCGCGGCTCTTCGAGTCCTTGTCCGCCTTCCCCGAGACTGCCGGCAGCTGGTCCGGCCGAGCCGGAGGCGAAGGAGCCCGGCGAGGCTGCCCGAGCGGCGCCCGGAGTGTCCGCCCGCCTTCGCGTCGGGCCTGTCGGCGGCCGCGCTGCAGGCGAGCCCTCAACCCCCCTGAGCGTCGGCTTCCGTCCGCAGACGCGCGGGCAAGAGCGCCCAAACGTGTCTGCCGCCCTTCAAAGCCGCGCAGCCCAGCCCGCGGCCGCGCATGCGTGGAGAGGGCCGCGTCGCCAGCCGCCGCTCCGGAGCATCGCGGCCGCCGCCGCCGCGCCAGCGCCGCTGCAGCCCGGGCAGTGGAGGCGCGCTCGCCGCAGCTCTGCCGCGCACAGCCCGCGCCCGCGGCCCCCAGCCGCCGCCGCGGCCCGTCCGTCACTCCTCCCGCCAGCTCCGCTCCGCGTTTCTCAGGCGTGCCGTCCCGGCTCGCGCCTGGCCGCGCGCTCCCGGTGGGCGGGCCCTGTGTTTGCCTCTCTCGGGCCGGCCCGCGGGGCGGACGCGGCGGGGCAGCTGCGGGAGAAGCCGCGCCTAGACCTCCCGGGGGTAGAGAGGGAAGCAGCTCAGGTGCTGAGGGGTAAGAGGACAAGGGCTGGACGAAGGAGGGAGTCCACCCGAGAGCACCTCTCTGCTTCACCATCTCTTTCCGGAAGACTCAGTGGGGTTTCTTTCAGCCCTGAGAGTTTCTGTCCACTGATTTTTCTAAGAGGAGCCAGAGAGCTAAGCTGAAAATTTGTGGCTTTACAGTCTGGAACAAGTGACAGCTTCTCCCAGAGCCTCAGTTTTGCCACCAGTGAAATGGGGTAAGTGGTTCTTGCCTGAGACCTTCTTGCTGGGGGTTCTTTGATGGGTGAAACTTTTCACAGCACTTTAAAAGACTCAGATGAAAGGCGACCATGGGATGAAAGGGTCTTAGGGCCATATTAAGTTCTCCTGGTGGAGGAAGTGGTCAGCTGACAGGTAGTTGTGAAGCCACCCAGGTGCCAGGCCGCTGGGGAATTAGCATGCCAATCAGCCACACCTAGGACATGAGGGGGCTGGGAGGGGCACCCTTATCAGGAATGAAATCTGTCATTCCCTGCCGAGAGGGACTTGGGGCAACCTGCTGAGGAAGCTGGAAACTGGGCCCAAGGGATGGAAGCCAGCATGCAGCCTCAGTAACCTTGGTGCAGGCCTTCCCCCAGCTCTGAGCCTCAGTTTACAGATGCGTGAAAGGAGGAGGAGGAGGAGGAGGAGGAGGGCAGTGGTGCCCGAATTGGCTACACTTGTGTTGGTGTTAATGTCACATCACAATCTCCCAGGGAAATTTAAAAAATTCTGATGCCAGTCTGTACCCCAGATGAAATAAATCTGAGTTTCTGGAGGGGGGACCCAACGTCAGGAGTTTTTAAATCTTCCCAGGTGATTCCTGTGCAGCCTGGTTTGAGAACCACAAAAAAGATTTCTAGAATCTTGTATTCCATAATCATAACTCACCTTCCCACCATATGAGGAGGCGGTGAGGATTTGGAGATTTGACTTGTATGTCTGAGTCTTTGGAGCAGCCTATGTGTTCAGAATTCAATTATTTATTTCCAACCATTTCTCAGTTGTACCTTAGAAGGCAAAATATGGCAGAACTGAAATCCACACATAATCTTTCCAGTACTCTTTTTGGTCAGGTTTTATTCTCCTCCTTGACCAATTATTTTTTTAAGATTAGAGAGCATATATTCAGGGCAACTTCAATCTATGCTTCCAGGAAAATGAAAATATATTGTAAAAAGTTGGAATTGCAAGTAGATGATCCCACCAGGGTATTTTGAGTTTTAGATCTCGTTTCTGTACTCCTGGCCCTCTTTGGTGGAAACCTCAAGGAACCGTGACATATCTGAAAGCCAGCAGCTAGGAGGGAGAGGAAGAAGCAAGGATTAGCCACAAACCCGCAAATTATCAGCAGTAGGAGGGAAGCCAGGCCCCTCTCTGTCTGCCTCAGAGACCCCAAGTCCACACCCTCATCCCTGCTCACGGTGGACCTGGAGGGACAGCGCCATTAGACCTTCACCAAGTCCCATGACAGGGCTTGGACCTGCCCTGGGACTCTGAGTGCCTGAGGGTCAAGCACACACAGAGGCCACCACAGTGAGGAGATGACCTTGGGCGCAGGACCGCTTGCTGCACACAGTGCAGGGGCTCCGGGCTCTGAGGGGTACTTAGGCTGAGACAGCGTAGGGACATGGGAAAAGAGCCAGTGCTGTGTTGCGAGTTGCAGGAACAAAAGAGACAGACAGAGATGGCCAAATGCCCAGTGGGTTTTTTATTTGTACCAAGTTCTTCGGCACCCTGCCCCTCCTGCTGCCAGGATGGGTGCCGTCCCCTCAGGGTTCCAGAATTTCCCCTCACCCCTGATGCCTGAGGCTCTGTAGAGATCCCTGATTTCCGCCCTGGCTGAACACACATCACACAAGGCCTGGCAGATGGGAGGTGGCCTTACCTGCCCCAGCAGCTCCCTTGTGCCCACCTCTCTGTTGCGGATGCGGCCGTGGACGGCAGACCCTTGGGACTGGATACATTGGACTTGCATTACAGAATCTTTTCCTGGACTCTGACCAGTAGTGCACTTCATGTAGACTCAAGTCGCAAACCTTCTTCTGAGCCTGGGCTCTCAACCCATCCACATAGAAACAAGCATAATCCAGTGAGGCCCTGCCCAGCCTGTTGAAAGGAGAAAGCAGTGTCCCTGCCAGCTAGGCACTTTCTAGATGTTCTGCACATATTACCTCAATGAATTCCCCAACAATCCATGCTTCATATACTATTTCTTCCATTGACAGGTTGGGAAACTGAGGCTCTGTGAATGTAGATGAGCAGCCCAATCTCCCACAGCTTGTATGTTATAGGGATGGGTCTGCCATCCCTCCAAACTCCACTGTGGCCAGGCATGGTGGCTCAAACCTGCAATCCTAGCACTCTGGGAGGCTGGGGTTGGGAGTTCAAAACCAGCCTGAGCAAGAGCTTCCCGTCTCTATTAAAAACAAAAAAATTAGGCGGGCATGGTGGCACATGACTGTAGTCCCAGCTACTCAGGAGGCTGAGGCAGGAGGATTGCTGGAGCCCAGGAGTTTGAGGTTGCTGTGAGCTATGCTGATGCCATGGCACTCTAGCCCTCCAGCCTGGGGACTCTGGGGTCCACTGGAGACCATGGGAAAGACCAAGTCGCCTGCCTCAGCACTTCCCTGCCTGCTTCCAGCCATTTAGGGCAACCAGGAATCAAACCCTCCCTTCCATAGGAATCCCGAAGAGACTAGATTTTGAGATGACACCTCTGTCCTCAGAAAACCAGTTTGAGGACAAAACAAAAGGATATGCCCTGGCTCTCCAATCCCTCAGATCAATGCGCCCTCTAAAGAAGCTGCTCAAATGTAGGCCACTTGCTGCTCCATCGCCACAGCGCACGAGGACCCTCAGTGGTTTTTGAAGCTCTTCCCCAGCCTACGTGGACCCTTGGTGTTTCCTGTCCTGTCACTGGGGCTCTAACTGTGTCTAGGACCCACACCGAGAATCCCTCTTTCTCTGCTGGAAGGCCAGGCCAGCATAGGACCCCGGGGGGACACGGGGCAGGGGCTGATAGGCTAAGCAGATCCGGTGGGTCAGCAGGAGTGGGCTCTTCCATCAGCTGGTGGTGACTCAGGCCAACCCTTAACCCCTCAGATTTCTCATCCATATAGCGTGAGCACTGGCCTCCCAGGTTCCTTCTAGCTCCGTGACTCAAACCCTTACCTAGCCAGTGCTGGGAGAAAGAATAATTACTGACAAAGGGTCTTTACTGGGCCAAACTTCAGTCAGCTTCCTGAACCTTCTCTTAGGCCCATCCATGCACTTTCTTGTAAAATCGAGTTTTAGCAAGAACTCTGCCTAGTCAGGCCAGCAAGAACCCGGCACCCTCAATATCTGATCCAATTCCTCATCCTCCACCAGCCCTAGGTCATGTCTGATCACCTGGCCTGTCTTCAGCAAGAATCCTATTGAGTGGCTTTAGCCAGAGTCCCCCCACCCCTGATGTTTCCTCTTACACATTTTCAGTCCACTGACCCCCACACCTCACCCTGCTCCCTGGCTACAAATCCCCACTTGCCTAGGCTGTGTTTGGAGTTGAGCCCAATTTCTGTCCCCCACTGCGAGACCCAGTTGCAGCGGTCTCTGTACTGTGGTGACGGTCCTGAGTGAAGTCTTCCCCACAGTGCTTTAACAAGTGTTAAAGTGTCAGTGAATACTTTTTTGTATACTTGTCATTGAATAAAAGTGTCACTGAATACTTTTTTCTTTCTTTTTGAGACAGGGTCTCTGTCACCAAGGCTGGCATGCAGTGGCACGATCATAGCTCTCTACAGCCTCAAGGCGCTGGGAGTACACGGGTGAGCCATGCACCCGGCCAGTAAGTTTTCTTTAACATCACCTAGTACCACCACCTTCTGGGACAGGGCCCCGCTGCCCTTCCCCAGGTGTGCTGAAAGACACCTGCACAGTGCGTTCACCAAACCTGCATGCCGTGCCTCTACCACCCACAGTTCCAGAGGTGCCTACTCCCTGGTATGACAAACTAGGGTACATTGGAAATCTAGACCCCAATGAAAACAATCTGTGGCTCTAAATGTACTCTCATGGAAAGAGGCCCCCAAGATATTATGAAATAAAAAAAGCAAATTGCCAAACAGGGTGTATACTAAAAACATATTTGCATATTTTTAAAATGGATCAAGCCTGTCTATACATGTATATATCTGCATCTGCATAGAAAAGATTTCAGGGAATGTTATATAAGGAACTCGCACCTCTGGGAAGTAGGACTGGGCAGGGAAGGGGAATTTAACTTTGTACTCTTACCCTTCAGTGCTGTGTGAATCTTTTTTACCACAAATATATGTTATTTTCTGATTAATAAAAAAGTAAACATATTAGAAAGAAGTCAATGAGGAATAAAGAATATTTCTTTATTGATGATTAATAATAACTATTAATCTTTTTTGATTATATCAATTCTAGTATAGCTATAGAATATATTTATATTTGAAATTTATTAAAATACATGATATATTGAAATATATTAATTATAATTAATATTGAGGATTAATAGATAAAATCCACAAGGAATAAAAATAATAAGAAAATATTGCCTTATTCCACAGTCTGTCTGGCTTTGGACTATCAGTGTATTCTCTGAGGCTCTCGCCTGTTCCACACCATATCCCTGCTTCCCAGATAACTTTAAAAGTGTTGTTTTTTAAACATGAATATATGTAGCTTGGCACACAGGCCTGTGCTATGAGGGAGAGGGTGTGGCTGGTCTTCACTCTTGGGACTTTTTTATAAGGTTCTTTTTAACACGGGTTTTATTTGATTATCACCTTTATATCTGCCTCAGCCAGAATCCTGCTGTCTGGCGCCTGGGAAGCCAACACCCTAGTCCCTGCTCTGGGCTGGCACGCCCCATTTTCCTGGGTGTCAGGACTTCCTGCTGCCTGCAGATATGCCGAGAGACAGGCAGGTTCTGCCTGCTCAGAGTTCCTGCCTCTGAAGCCTCCAGCTGCACCCGTGCTGGGAGGGTGGGATCTGTCCCGGGAGGAGAGAGGCTGCCTTTCTCAGCTCTGGGGATGACATGCCCGGTGCCTGGGGCACGTGGGCAGGGGAGGGGATGCTGGGTGTCCTGCAGTGCCCCGGGCAGCTCACCTCACTTCCCACAGCAAAACACATCTGTAATTATTTGCGCATAGACCCTACATTTGACAAATAAATACAACGAATTTGTGCATGCTTTTAACATACACTGAATTTTCCGGGAAAGTATCTACCATAGAAACTAATATTTTTCTCAAGAGTTGTTCAAAATTTAAAAGATCACATCACCCACAGCGATACCACTATCCATGTGCACTTGCAGCAGGTACTTTCTGGGTGATTCCAGGGATAGGCTCAAGTGTGGGGCCACTTCATCATGGTCCTGGGAGTCCTGTGCAAATATTCACAGTTTATTATTAATCGCTTTCCCTGTATTTCTCCTTTGTATTATAATTAGGACATTTACAAATGCATTGTGTAGATTCCTTGTTTTAACTATGAATTTCTTTCAGATAGTAAAATGATCTGCTTGACAAAGAGCCTTTGGATCTGATAGGATTCAGACCTGTGGCACCCAGATGTCTCCGCACCCGGAATATGTGGTAGGGGCTCAATAAATGTTTGTTGAATGACTAGGTTCACTACCGGTAGGAAAATCTTCCCGGGAAGTTAACACCAGCCCCTTGCTCTGTCCTGTGCATGTAGTAAGTGACCAAAAAATGTTTCTTAAATGAATGTGTGAAAATGATTGAGATTTTTGGCAGAAGAGGAAGCATGTTCAAATAACCTTGTCACTTACCCTGCTTTTCAGATATTTTGGGAACACTCGACAGGATGATGAAATATTCTCTGAAGGGAAACAAAGGTAAGAAAGAGGGGGGAGGGGTGGCAAGGGGATTATACGCAACCTTAAAATTTGTACCCCCATAATATGCTGAAATAAAAAAAAAAAATGAAATGTTTCCAGCCTTTATATTATTATTATTTTTTTTATTTTTTGAGACAGAGTTTCACTTTGTTGCCCAGGCTAGAGTGAGTGCCGTGGCGTCAGCCTAGCTCACAGCAACCTCAAACTCCTGGGCTCAAGCGATCCTGCTGCCTCAGCCTCCCGAGTAGCTGGGACTACAGGCATGCGCCATCATGCCTGGCTAATTTTTTCTATATATATTAGTTGGCCAATTAATTTCTTTCTATTTATAGTAGAGATGGGGTCTCACTCTTGCTCAGGCTGAGTTTGAACTCCTGACCTCAAGCAATCCGCCCGCCTTGGCCTCCCAGAGTGCTAGGATTTCAGGCGTGAGCCACCCTGCCTGTACTATATCATATTTAGTCATCCACTGAACAAACATTTATTCAGTAACTACTACGTGTCAGGCACTAAGAGGCATAGAAGCCACGGTAGCAATAGCTGCTGCCACCTCAAAAGGTGATTTTTTTTTTAATTTTTATTTTTTTAGATCAGAAAGAACTGAGTTTCAAAAGGTGATTTTTAAAAAAATATATAAGAATATACACAACAGAACAATTTATTTTTAAGAAACAGAATTTTGCTCTGTTGCCTAGGCTGGAGTGCAGTGGCGTGATCACAGCTCACTGCCTCCTCAAACTCTTGGGGTCAAGTGATCCTCCTGCCTCAGCCTCCAGAGTAGCTAGGACTACAGGCGGGAGCCACCACAACCTTTGAGAAAGATTTTTAAAATTAGCTATAAATTAGCCATCTTCCTTCTCAGATAATCCTCAGTGACATTTAAGAAAATAATGTATGTATAAGATTAGAAAATTCAAACAGTACAGAAAGTAGAAAATGAATGGTTAAATCTCCCTCATATATCCCATATTTATATATATTTTTTGAGACAGAGTCTTGCTTTGTTGCCCAGGCTACAGTGAGTGCTGTGGCGTCAGCCTAGCTCACAGCAACCTCAAACTCCTGGGCTCAAGCAATCCTGCTGCCTCAGCCTCCCGAGTAGCTGGGACTACAGGCATGTGCCACCATGCCCGGCTAATTTTTTCTATATATATATATATTAGTTGGCCAATTAATTTCTATTTATAGTGGAGACGGGGTCTCACTCTTGGTCAGGCTGGTTTTGAACTCCTGACCTCGAGCAATCCACCCACCTCGGCCTCCCAGAGTGCTAGGATGACAGGCGTGAGCCACTGTGCCTGGCCTATCCCATATATTTTTTTATCTGCATAAATATTTTAGCCCAAAAGAATCATACTATAAACACAGTTCTGCACCTTGCTTTTGTAACATAGTAATACATTTTTAAGATCTTTCCATATTGGGGCATCCCTATTAATAGCTACTATGCTCATGCCTATAATCCTCGCTCTCTGGGAGGCCGAGGTGGGCGGATCATTTGAGCTCAGGAGTTCAAGACCAGCCTGAGCAAGAGCGAGAGCCCATCTCTACTATAAATAGAAAGAAATTAATTGGCCAACTAATATATATAGAAAAACTTAGCCAGGCATGGTGATGCATGCCTGTAGTCCCAGTTGCTTGGGAGGCTGAGGCAGCAGGATTGCTTGAGCCCAGGAGTTTGAGGTTGCTGTGAGCTAGGCTGACGCCACGGCACTCACTCTAGCCTGGGCAACAAAGTGAGACTCTGTCTCAAAAAAAAAAAAAAAAAGTACCTACTATGACTCCACTGAATGAATGTACTGCAATGTGTATCACTTGTCCCTTATTGATGGGCACTCGACAGTGTCTATCTGCTAAGCTTACATCTTGGCACACTTTTGAGAGTTCTCTGCACCCCTCACTAAGAGACTAGATTTATTTATTTAATTTATTTCTTTTTTGAGACAGGGTCTCTCTGTTCCGAGCCCAGGCTGCTCTCGAACTCCTGCCTTTGAGCGATCTTTCCTCTTCAGCCTCCCAAAGTACTAGGATTACAGCCTTGAGCTACTGAGCCTGTATTTAAATCTTGTCCTTCCCTGGCCAGCCCCAGCCGAAGAGAGGGGAGGGCAAGGTTTGTCCCTAAAACACTAACTCTGCTGGGCTAAGCTGGGAAAGCGCCCCATTAGGAATCATGTTAAAGGTGTTAGTAGAACCCATGATAATAAAAGCTGTCTTGGCCAGGCGCGGTGGCTCACGCCTGTAATCCTAGCACTCTGGGAGGCCGAGGCGGGCGGATTGCTCGAGGTCAGGAGTTCGAAACCAGCCTGAGCGAGACCCTGTCTCTACTATAAATAGAAAGAAATTAATTGGCCAACTAATACATACAGAAAAAAGTTAGCCGGGCATGGTGGCGCATGCCTGTAGTCCCAGCCATTTGGGAGGCTGAGGCAAGAGGATCGCTTGAGCCCAGGAGTTTGAGGTTGCTGTGAGCTAGCCTGATGCCACGGCACTCACTCTAGCCTGGGCAACAAAGTGAGACTCTGTCTCAAAAAAATAAAATAAAATAAAAGCTCTCCAGTGGCAGAATTCTGCATATTTTTTCTCTATATCCATGTTGACAAAATATTCTAAAAAAACCCAGAGATTTTATCTTAAATAGTTTTATGGCACATGCTGGAGGGAGGTAGGAATGCCTCTTCCTTCTTGCACAGGGTCCCCCCAAGTGGCTTTACCTATTAGCAGTCCAGATGTGGAGTGGGAGCTGGGGTTTCTTACTGTGCTTTAGGGGTTTCGTGACAGGATCTTTCTTACTCCCTCGTGACTCAGGACTCTAAGAGAGTTCCATAAAAATAGTAATAATAAAATAGCTTGCTGGGCATGGTGGATCACGCCTGTAATCTTACCACTTTGGGAGACCAGGGTGGGAAGATTGCTTGAGGCCAGGAGTTCGCGATCAGCCTGAACAAGAGCGGGATCCATCTTTACAAAAAACAGAAAAATTAGCCAGGTGTGGTGGCGCATGCCTGTAGTCCCAGCTACTTGGGAGGCTGAGGCAGGAGGATCACTTGAACCCGAGAATTAGAGGTTGCAGTAAGCTGTGGTGATTCCACTGCACTCTAGCCCAGGCAACATGGTGAACCTCTGTCTCAAAGAAATAAATAAAATAAAATAAAATAGCTGACATTTATGGAGAATTTACTATGCCAGTAACTATTCTAAGTGTGGTTATAAGTATTAAGTATTGTTAATCCTTATAACAATATTCTGATGGATACTATTATTATTACTCTATTTTGCAGACATAGAAACTGAGGCATAGAGCAGTTATGTAACATGCCCAAGAACTGGCTCCAGAATTGTGCAAACTGGCTCTAGAGTCTAGAATGCTTAGTATTCCACTATCACCTCTCTGTTAAGTAATGTTCTATTACTTTGTAAATAGATCTCCCTGACCTTCTAGTTCCTCTGCCATAAAATGGGGCCGTAACACCTACTTCAGGATATATTTGAGAAATAAATGAGACAAAGTATGTGAAGTGCCTGGGACACAGTATGTGTGAAATAAAGCAACTGACCATCGTCCATGTCCTGGGGCATCTGTTACCCAGGACGGGGCTGCAGAGGCATGCCGTCACGGATCCTGGTCTGGCAAGGGCACAGCCTCTGAGGAATGCTCACAGAAAAGCTGTGTTTGCGGTGTCCAAACTGCCCATCAGTGACTCAGGCTGACCTTGCCCCAAGAGGGCCCCTCAGTGGAAAGACCATGTACTTCTGCACAGGAAAAGCTGAGGCCCCACACGTGAGCAAGATTCCTGAAGTGTGGGTCATCCAGGCCTGGAGGCACTGCTGTACCTTCAGGACGGTGTCTTGCGCGGCTTCGAGTTGGATAGACCTGGACATCCGGGTTCTGCCCCAGGCTCTGGCCAAGAGTGTGTCACCCCGCATACATTGATTAACCTCAGAGATTTAGTTTCCTCATTTTTCAATGCGGATGGTGATACTTAAACGGTTATTTTGAGGCTTAAACGAGACAATGTATGTAAAGAGTTTAGCCTACTTCTTGGCACATTCAAAGTGTTCAGTAGCTATTACTGGTGTTCTTTAATAGTCAGTTCTAATTGTTAGAAAGTTATTGAGCTGAACTTGGTCTCCTATAACTTCCTGGCATTGCTGTGAAATCTGCATACTCCTTCAGTGTGTGTGCCAGGGACTGGGCCAGGTCTGTGAGCACAATGGAAAATAAGGACCAGTCCCTGTTTATGGGAGAAGCACTTCCTCCACATGAGGGTTATTGGGATGTGTAATGATAGCTATCACGGATTCCTTGATTTACCTCATTCCCAGGTTCAACTTCCCTCTCCTGGATCCATTTAGCTACACCTCTTGCATCTTGTTTGTTGATTTCAATTAAGTTTCAAAAAATGCTTATATACAAATACAATGAGTGAGATCTGCAGCGTTTGGGGGATGGTCACGCTTGAGGCTTGGACTCAGGGAGGGGCAAGGGCAATATACGTAATCTTAACACTTGTACCCACATAATATGCTAAAATAAAATAAAACAAAAACTCTTCCTCCAGGAAGCCTTCCCAAATTGCACTAAGCAATTGTATCACCCCTTTGTTTTTTTTTTTAAATTTCAGCATATTGCAGAGGTACAAATGTTTAGGTTGAATATATTGCCTTTGCCCCACCAGAGTCAGAGATTCAAATGTGTCCATCCCTCAGATAGTGTGCACTGCACCCATTAGGTGTGTATATACCTCTCCCCTCCCCCCTTCTCCCATCTGCCCATCACCCAATGAATGTTGTTACTATATGTGCACGTAAGTGTTATTCAGTTAAAACCAATTTGATGGTGAGTACATGTGGTGCTTGTTTTTCCATTCTTGGGATACTTAGTAGAATAGGTTCCAGCTCTATTCAGGATAATACAAGAGGTGCTATATCGCCATTGTTTTTTGTGGCTGAGTAGAACTCTATGGTATACATATGCCACATTTTATTAATCCACTCATGTATCGATGGGCACTTAGGTTATTTCCACATCGTTGCAATTGCGAATTGTGCTGCTGTAAACATTCGAGTGCAAATGTCTTTTTTTATAGAATGTCTTTTGTTCTTTTGGTTAGATCCTCAGTAATGGGATTGCCAGATCAAATGGTAGTTCTACTTATATCTCTTTGAGGTATCTCTATATTACTTTCCACAGAGGTTGTACTAGTTTGCAGTCCCACCAGCAGTGTATCACCGCTGAGCGGTGATCATCCTATAAGCACTCGGGGACCCAGTTCCCACTCTTCGTATTTGTTTACACTTGCCAATTTTCTGGTGTGTTCTTACTTTTCTGGAGAGCAACTCAAGAGTCCCAGGCACTGTGTAAGGAAGTGGAAGACAGCACTCACGAGCCACAGCCCACATCCTTCAGAAGACCTTGTTTAGTCTTTAGCTTGGCCACCAGGGAGCTCAAACATGTTATAGGTATAAGAAAGTCACATGTATGAGAGTGCATGCAGGAGCAGGAAAAAGCACAGGCTGGCTCCAGGTTACAGGACCCATGAGTGATTGAGCAATTCTGGAAGTTGGGTCTTCCGGCGTTAGTTCTGTGCTCTTTCAAGAGCAGCCCTGGAATATACCCAAGTGAGGATACATCTAGGCTTTGCAGAGCCTGCAGCTTAGACAATTATAGGGCTTGGGGTGATGGCAGGTGGTCTTTAAAAAAAAAAGAATAGGCTGGATGCGGTGTGTCATGTTTGTAATCCCAGCACTTTGGGAGGCCAAGGTGAGGGAAGATTGCTTGAGGCCAGGAGTTGGAGACCAGCTCACTTGGCAACATAGTGAGACCCTGTCTCTACAAAAAAATTTTAAAAATTATCCAAGTGTGGTGGTGTGTGCCTGTACTCCAAGATGCTGGGGAGGTTGAAGCAGAAGTATTGCTTGAGCCCAGAAGTTTGAGGCTGTAGTGAGCTATGATCACACCACCACACTCCAGCCTGGGTGACGGAGTGAGACCTATCCCTGAAAAAAAGAAAAGAAAAGAAAAATAAGAATAGAAAATTATTAATAGGTACAAAAATGATAAATTAGAATGAAGAAAAGAGACCACAACAAATTGCAGCTGTTAAAAAGCTAATATCTGCCGGGCGCAGTGGCTCACACCTGTTATCCTAGCACTCTGGGAGGCCGAGGCGGGTGGATTGCTCAAGGTTAGTAGTTCAAAACCAGCCTGAACCAAGAGCAAGACCCCGTCTCTACTAAAAAATAGAAAGAAATTAATTGGGCAACTAAAAAATATATAGAAAAAATTAGCCAGGCATGGTGGTGCATGCCTGTAGTCCCAGCTACTCATGAGGCTGAGGCAGGAGGATCGATTGAGCCCAGGATTTGAGGTTACTGTGAGCTAGGCTGACGCCACGGCACTCTAGCCCAGGCAACAGAGTGAGATTCTGTCTCAAAAAAAAAAAAAAAAAAAAGCTAATATCAGAAAATTTAAATAACTATCATATTATTATTCGACTTCTGGTCACAGCTCTGTACATATTTTTCTTCCTACATTTTTTGGCTGCATACTCCTTGTTCTGCACATGATAATTTTATAATTTAATTTTCTATAGAGAGAATAGAAAGAATTCAGTCTTTCCTCTAGCATGGCTGACTGAACTTTGGTTTTTATATCTATCATTTAGAAAAGTTTCATCTTCCCTAGATCCTGGGGCAGACAAGCCCAGAGCCCCTTTGCTCTGGCTCGCAGCCCCTCTTCCCAGACCCTATTCCATCTCTCTTTCCCCACCCGGGAGGTGGCCACTGGGCCGCGGATGGGGGGTAGGTCTGTGAGCCCCTCGAGCACCTCCCAGCAGCAGCAGCACTACCGTCTCCGACCAGGTGGAGCTGGGGAGACCAAGTGTCTTTGGAGCAGATCTGGGAATCAGAGGCCTCCTTCCCAACCTTCCAGGGCTTCTTGCTGTCGTTGGAGGAGATAATTTAATAATAATTATCGTCATTATTATATGAATATTAGTTTGCAAGGCAAATGGAAGCATGCTCCCCACATTGGTAATGTTGGTTAGATCTCAATAATGGGATTACAGGAGACTTGTTTCTTAAAAAACAAAATTTCTATATGTATTTGATTTTTTTAGTCAGAATTATTTTTACTTTTGAATCTGAAAATATAAAATCACTTCATAATGGACAGTGGCCCTTAAGAGTGTTTTGGATTTGAAGGCCAGAGAGGAATGTTGACAGCAGCTGTAAGAGTCATATCTCATCCATTTATCACAATTTCTAAAGCACTTTTCCAGAGATAAGTTAATCTAGGCCTATCAACATCATGTGGCGAAACCAGGGCAGAAACAATTTCTACTTTTTACAGATAAGGAGGCAGAGGCCCAGAAAATGGCCTAGGGTTGCAACAGCGAAAATGTGACAGATCCATTTCCCTCCCATACTTAGGCTGGCTCTGTTGGCTCTGTTAGCTGTGTTGCAGATCTCTTTGGCCCTTATCTCTTTCTCGTCATCTCCCTGCCCTGCTCCTCTCGTCATCTCCCTGCCCTGCTCCTCTGTCATTTCCCTGCCCTGCTCCTCTTCAAGATCTCATTATTTTCACTGGGGTTGTGACAGCAGCTCCATTCTGACCTCCCTACTGTCCACCTCCTCTCCAGCCTCTCTTTCATGACACTCCCTGGCATAAAATCCTTCACCAGCTCCCACCACCTACAGGACAACCTCTGGCCTTTCTAGGCCCTGCTCATCTGGCCCCTGCATACCTCTCTGGGTTCATCTCCTGCCACTCCTCACTTGCAGTACAGGCACTGCAAGCCCGAGCCAGGGTGTGGTGTTAATAGACTGGACGTTTATATCCCTCTAACATACTAAATTTTTTTTGCAGGTAGATGCATATGTCAAAATGCATCAAATTGTAGACTTTAATATTTGCAGTTTATTGTACATCAATTATACCTCAATAAAGCATGAAAAAAGTTTCATAGACTCTTGCTATTTAAAGTGTGGTCTGTAGGCTGAACGTAATGGCACATGCCTGTAATCTTAGCACTTTGGGATGCCAAGGCAAGAGGACCGCTTGAGGCCAGCAGTTTGAGACTAGCCTGAGCAAGAGCAAGACCCTGTTTCTATGAAAAATAGAAAAATTAGCTGGGTGTGGTGGGGGGAGCCTGTAATCCCAGCTACTTGGGAAGCCGAGGCGGGAGGATCACTTGAACCCAGGAGTCTGAAGTTGTAGTGATTGATGATGACACCACTACACTCTAGGCCAGGGTGACAGAGCGACACCCTGTCTTAAAAAAAAAAAAAGAAGGCCGGACGCCTATAAACCTAGCACTATGGGAGGCTGAGGCAGGCGGATTGTTTGAGCTCTGGAGTTTGAGACCAGCCTGAGCAAGAGCGAGACCCCTGTCTCTATTAAAAAAATAGAAAGAAATTAACTGGACAACTAAAAATATATAGAAAAAATTAGCCGGGCATTGTGGCGCATGCCTGTAGTCCCAGCTGCTCAGGAGGCTGAGGCAGGAGGATTGCTTGAGCCCAGGAGTTTGAGGTTGTTGTGAGCTAGGGTAATGCCATGGCACTCTAGCCTGGGCAACAAAGCGAGACTCTGTCTAAAAAAAAAGTGTGGTCTGTAGACAATAGTATCAGGCATCGCCAGAAAGCTTATTAGAAGTGCATCCTCTCAGGCCTCCTATCACCCCTACTGGGCCAGAATCTGCAGTTTAATAAGACCTTCAGGTGATTCCTGTGCACATTACAGTTTGACTTCTTAGTATAGTGAAAGTCTAGAACTAATTTCCCATGGTAAATTAAAAGGAAATTATATTTCCTAATCCTCTTTTAGCCACTAAGAGCAATTACCTATCAGGTGGCCTTTGATGGCTCTATTAGCAAGAGGTGTTCTGTTTTTTTTTTTTTTTGGAGACAGAGTCTCACTCTGTTGCCTGGGCTAGAGTGCCATGGCATCAGCCTAGCTCACAGCAACCTCAAACTCCTGGGCTCAAGTGATCCTGCTCCCTCAGCCTCCCAAGTAGCTGGGACCACAGTCATGTGCCACCATGCCCAGCTAATTTTTTCTATATATATTAGTTGGCCAATTAATTTCTTTGTATTTATAGTAGAGACGGGGGTCTCACTCTTGCTCAGGCTGGTTTCGAACTCCTGACCTTGAGCAATCCGCCCGCCTTGGCCTTCCAGAGTGCTAGGATTACAGGCGTGAGCCACCGCGCCCGGCTGGTTTTGCTAACTTTTAAACATGGCATTTGTTATTTCTTTCTCCTTATACATATTCAGTTTTCTATCCTTCTGCTCGTAAGTTTTTGTACCCTTTTTCCTAATCAGAGTCCCACAAATTGTATGAGCTTCAGTTCCTGCAGAAGCAGGATCTGCCTCTGTCTACAACAAAAGAGAAGTCACTGAAGGTCTCTGCAGCTTCAGTTTTCTTTTTTTAAAAAACTTTGGCATTTGGCCTGCATTTCCTCGGAGTTGCTGTAAAGGCCAAAGAAAACTGAGGTGGGTAAGAGAGCTCCGCCAACCACACGACTTCCTAAAACGTGAAGGGTCTCTGACCCGGAGGGGGGTCAGGGCGCTTGCCTGGGTGGTCACCCTCCCAGTGCAGACCCTCACGCAGGGCTCGCCTGACCCCAGCCCTGCCGGACACTGACAGCGGCGGAACAGAACGGAGTGGCGGGAGGGTTGGGCGGGGAGCGCTGGCCTGTAGCACCCGCCCGCCGGTAGGAAATGGGGTCCCAGAAGATAGGGTGCAGGTGGGCAAGGACATTTGGGACCAGTGGGAGCTGGGGGGGCGTGGCGGTCGGTCGTGGAGGGGCGTGGCCTATGGTGACGGAGGGGGCGGGGCGCCGGGCCTCAGCCCCTCTCTCCGAGCCCTCTAGCCCCTCAGCAACGGAAGTTCCGGTGTCGGTAAGTGG